>PVJD01005418.1:0-116153 GCA_004026545.1 Mormoops blainvillei
TTTTTTTAGGTTCAGTTGTTGATAGTTGTGAGTTTGTTGTCATTTTACTGTTCATAGGTTTGATCTTTTTCTTAGTTTATTCCCTTTAACATTTCATATAATAAGGGCTTGGTGACAATGAACTCCTTTAGCTTTACCTTATCTGGGAAGCACTTTATCTGTTTTTTCATTCTAAATGATAGCTTTGCTGGATAGAGTATTCATCATCTATTAACAAAAAATGAGATCATACACTATGATCAAGTGGGATTTATTCAAGGAATGTAAGGTTGGCACAACATTCACAAATTAATACATGTGATTCACCACACAAAAAATGGACAAAAATCACACAATCATATCAATAGATGCAGAAAAAGCTTTTGATAAAATTCAGCACCCATTTATGATCAAAACTCTCAGCAAAGTGGGAATAGAGGCCTGGCTGGTGTGACTCAGTGGATTGAATGCTGGCCAGCAAACCAAAGGGTCAACAGTTCGATTCCCAATGAGGGCATAGGCCTGGGTTATAGGCCAGGACCCCGGTTGGGGGCATGTGAGAGTCAACCAAACATTGATGTTTGTCTCCCTCTCTTTCTCCCTCCTTTCTCCTCTCTCTAAAAATAAGTAAATAAAATCTAAAAAATATATTTTTTAAAAAGTGGGAATAGAGGGAACATACCTAAACACAAAGGAAGGTCTTCTATGAAAAACCCATTACCAGGATCATACTCAACAGGCAAAAACTACAAGCATTCCCCTTAAGATCAGGAACAAGACAGGGATGTGTACTTTCACCTCTCTTATTCAGCATGGTACTGGAAGTCCTAGCCACAGCAATCAGATAAGAAGAAGAAATAAAAGGCATCCAAATTGGAAAGGATGAAGTAAAACTGTCTTTATATGCAGGTGACATGATACTGTATGTACATAGAGAACTGCAAAGATTCCATCAAGAAACTACTAGATCTGATAACTGAATTCAGCAAAGTAACAAGATATAAAATTAATATCCAGAAATCACTTGCACTTTTATATGCCGATAATGAACTAAGACAAAGGGAAATCACAATCCCATTCACACTTGCTTCAAAAAGAATAAAATACCTAGGAATAAACCTAACCAAAGAGGTAAAAGACCTGTACATGGAAAATTATAAGACACAGAAGAAAGAATTTGAAGAAGATACAAATAAGTGGAAGCACATACTGTGTTCATGGATTTGAAGAATGAACATTATTAAAATGTCCATACTACCCAATGCAATCTATAAATTCAACACAATTCCTGTCTAGATCCCAATGATAGGCTTTTCTTGGGCCATGATGGAGGTGTAGGTAGATACGCTTTGCCTCCTTGCACAACCAAAAGAAGGACAAAAACAAATTTAAAAACAAAAAGCAACCAGAACTGCCAGAAAATTGAACTGTATGGAAGTCCAACAACCAAGGAGTTAAAGAAGAAACATTCATCCAGACTGGTAGGAGGGGCGGAGAGCACAAGAGGCAATGCAGTGGCGGGAAGACTGGGTCAGTGAGGTGGCAGCTGGTGGACCGGGTGATGGCACATTTGCATGCAGATAAACCAAAAGAACAACTGGGGAGTGAGACAGACTGCACAACCCTGGGTTCCAGTGTGGGAAAAGGAAGCCTCAAAAATGCTGGCTGTAAAACCCTGTGGGGGTTGCGGCAGCAGGAGAGACTCCCAGCCTCACCAGAGTGTTCATTGGATAGACACACAGGGTTGCAGAATGTGCAAAAGCCCACCGACAGGCGATCAGCACCAGAAGGGACCAATTTGTTTGTAGGTGGCAGGGGAAGTAACTGAAACTGGGGCGAGAGCTGAGCAGGCGGCATAGTTCCCTCTCTGACACCTCTCCCACACACAATGCCGCAATGCAGCATTGTGGGTTGCCTCACACCTGGTGAATTCCTAAGGCTCCTCCCCTTATAACATATCAGGGGTGCTGAGACAAAGAGCAATGGCCCAAATGAAAGAACAGATCAAAACTCCAGAAAAAAAATACAACAAAGCAATGAAGAGATAGCCAACCTAACAGAAACAGGGTTCAAAACACTGGTGAACTGGATGCTCACAGAAATGGTTGACTATGGTTGCAAAATAGAGGAAAAAGTGAAGGCTATGCAAAGTGAAATAAAGAAAAACAGGCAAGGAACCAACTGTGAAGGGAAGGAAACTGGGACTCAGATCAATGATTTGGAGCAGAAGGAAGAAATAAACATTCCACCAGAATGGAATGAAAAAACAAGAATTGAAAAAATGAGGAGAGGCTTAGGAACCTGAGGGACAACTGTAAATGTTCCAACGTCTGAATCATAGGGGTGCCAGAAGAGGAAGAGCAAGACATTGAATACTTATTTGAAAAAATAATGGAGAACTTCACCGATCTGGCAAAGGAAAAAGACTTCCAGGAAGTCAGAGAGTCCTGAAGAAGTTGGACCCAAGGAAGCAAACAGCAAGGCATGTCATAATTACGTTACCCAAGATTAAAGATAAGGAGAGAATCTTAAAAGCAGCACGAGAAAAGGAGACAGTTACCTACAAAGGAGTTCCCATGAGACTATCAGCCAAGTTCTCAAAAGAAACCTTACAGATAAGAAGGGGCTGGAAAGAAGTATTCAAAGTCATAAAAGGCAAGAAACTACATCCAAGACTACTCTATCTAGCAAAGCTATCATTTAGAATGGAAAAACAGATAAAGTGCTTCCCAGATAAGGTAAAGCTAAAGGAGTTCATTGTCACCAAGCCCTTATATGAAATGTTAAAGGGAGTTATCTAAGAAAAGAAGAAGATGAAAACTATGCACAGTAAATGACAACAAACTCACAACTATCAACAACTGAATCTAAAAACAAAAACTAAAACAAACTAAGCAAACAACAAGAACAGGAACAGAATCACAGAAATGGAGATCACATGGAGGCTTATCAGTGGGGAGAGGGAGGGCAGGAAGGTGAGGATGGTACAGGGAATAAGAAGCATAAATAGTAGGTACAAAATAGACAGGGAGAGGTTAAGAATAGTATTGGAAATGGAGAAGCCAAGGAACTTACAGGTACAATCCATGGACTTGAACTTAGGGTTGGGGGAATGCTGGTAGGAGGGGGTTGCAAGGTGGAGGGGAATAAAGGGAACAATAATGGGACAACTGTAATAGCATAATCAATAAAATATACTTTAAAAAAAGATTCCAATGACATATTTCACAGAACTAGAACAAGTATTCAAAGATTTATATGGAACCACAAAGGCTCCACATAGCAACAGCAATTCTGAGAAAGAACACAGGGGGAGGAATCATGCTACCTAATATGAAACTATACTATAAGGCCATAGTAATCAAAACAGCCTGGTACTGGCATTAAAAACAGACACACAGATCAATGGAACAGAATAGAGGCCCAGAAATAAACCCACATCTTTATAGTTAATCAATATTCAACAGAGGAAACAAGCACATACAATGGGTTAAAGACAGTTTACTCAATCAACGGTGTTGGGAAAATTGGACAGATATGTGCAGAAAAACAAACTAGACCACCTTCTTACACCACACACAAGAATACATTCAAAATGGATCAAAGACTCAAATGTTAGAACTGAAACCATAAAAATCACAGAAGAAAACATAGGCAGCAGAATCTTGGAAATGTCCAAGAAATTTTTTATGGGCCATATCTCCCCAGGCAAAGGAAGCAAAAGAAAAAATAAACAAATGGTACTACAGCAAACTAAAAAGTTCTTGCTCAGCAAAGGAAATCATCAACAAAACAAAAAGACAGTCCATAGAATGGGAGAACATATTTGCTGATACATCTGATATGAGGTGAATATCCAAAATTTATGAAGCACTTACAAAACTCAATACCAAAAAAACAAACAACCCAATTGAAAAATGGGTAAAGTACCTGAATAGACACTTCTCTAAAGAGGACATACAGATGGTCAATAGACTTATGAAAAGATGCTCAAGGTCACTAATAATCACAGAAATGCAAATGAAAACCACAATGAGATACCATCTCATACCTGTCCAAATGGCTATCAATAAATCAACAAGCAACAAGTGCTGGTGAGGATCTGAGAAAGGGGAACCCTTTTGCACTGCTGGTGGGTGCACAGACTGGTGCAGCCACTGTGGAAAGCAGTGTCCTCAAAAAGTTAAAAATGGATCTACCTTTTGATCCAGTGATCCCACCTCTGGGAATACATGAGAAGGAACCCAAAACACTAATTTGAAAGAACATAAACACCCCTATGTTCATTGCAGAGTTATTTACAATCACCAAGATATGGAAGCAGCCCAAGTGTCCATTACTAGATGAGTGCATAATACAACTATGGGACATTTATACAATGGAATTCTATTCAGTCATAAAAAAGAAGAAAGTTTTACCCTTTGTGACAGTATGGATGGACCCGGTGAACATTATGGTAAGTGAAATTAGCCAGTCAGAGAAAGATGAAGAGCATGATTTCACCCATATGAGGAACCTAATGAACAAACTGAACTAAGAAGCAAAACAGAGACAGACTCATAGATGGAAAACAGGATGACAGCCAATGGAGGGGGAAATTAGGGGTTGGAGCAATTGATCAAAGGGAAAAAGGACTCATAGACATGGACAGCAGTGTGGTGGCTGCTGCGGGGGAGAGCAGAACTAGGAATATAACCCACATTTCTGACTTCTAGTTATCTTCCCTGGGAAGCATGAATTTTACTTGATTTAGAAAAAAGGACTTCTGGGAAAAGTCATATAGCACTTTAAAATACAACAAAGAAAATAAACCTAATATTACTCTACCTTGCAATGATATCATAGAAATGCATTTTGTTTTCCCTCTCTTCACTTAAAGATTTCAGGAGATTGGTGAAAGTGCCTGAATTTTGCAACTCCTGCATGGTATCTGTAATCACATCACTGAGAAACTGCCTGTAAGTAGAAAAAAAATAAGTTAATAATATACATATTTCCCTACATTCACAAAGGGTTACCACAGTCAGACAAGTTAGACCCAGAAGAAACATCATATCTAAGTTGGAATTATTTCTGGAATGCCAAAGTAGTTTAGTATCAGAAAATCTGTGAAAGAATTCATCACACTAGCAATGGAAAAAGGAGGAAAAGCTATATGATCCTTGCAATAAATGTAGAAAAAGCATTTGGCAAAATTCAGAACACACTTATTTGTAAACAAACAACAAAATTTTACTTGAAAATTTTACAAAAGCTCTTAGAATCTAGAAATAAAAGACAACTTTCTTAATCCAAAAAAGTTTACATACCAAAGACTGAAAACACTGAATGTACTGTATGATAATATATATACAATATTTAAAAACACATAAAACTATATGTATTATTTAAATAACACACATACATACCTAATACAAGTGTCACAATTTGCAAAAGAATAATTCAGAGGTTTCAATTGTATCTGAAGTTATTTTATTAAAAAATAAATTTAAAAAAAAACTGGGCCCTGGCAGGTGTGGCTCAGTGAATTGAACACTGATCTGCAAACTGCAAAGTCACGGGTTCGATTTCTAGTCAGGGCACATCTTGTGTTGCAGGTCAGGTACCCAGTTGGGGTTGTGTGAGAGGCAACCGATCGATGCATCTCTCACACATTGAGGTTTCTCTCCCTCTATTTCTCCCTCCTTTCCCCTCTCTCTAAAAGTAAATAAATAAAAATATTGGGTTGGCCAAAAAGTTCATTTGGTTTTTTCCATAAGATGGCTTTACTAGCACTTAGTTGTCTTTAACCTCATTCAAAACAACTTTGTTATATTGTATTGTGACAGCTGTCATATTGGCATGCATTTTTAAAAAACACATCAAAATTGGTAAATTTTTGTATAGATTTTAATATTGAAGATGAAACAAAATAAGCAACATTTTTGGCATATTACGCTTTATTATTTCAAGAAAGGTAAAAATGCAACTGAAACACACAAAAAAAGATTTGTGCAATGTATGGAGAAGGTGCTGTGACTGAGAAAATGTGTCAAAAGTGGTTTGCGAAGTTTTGTGCTGGAGATTTCTCACCAGGTGATGCTCCACGGTCAGGCAGAGATGAGTAAACCCAGGTTCAGAAAGGTTAACTGACTTGCCCAAATCACATAACTAGTTTGAGACAAAACTAGAACCATATAATCCAGGTTTCCTGACCCCTAGTCCATTGCTCATTATATTCTCTTAAGTGGAAAACTTTTAAATGGCTATTTAATGTTCTGAAAGAGTTGGCAAGAATTACACTATGTTACACAGTAATTTATAAGTAATACTTCACATTCAAAATTCAATAATTTTCTTAATAACTAAGTATACTAAAGTCAAGAAACTGACTGAAAAGCTATGAGCCTCACACTAAGAATGAAAAGGGCATTAAATAGATCAGGCAGTTTATTAGCAGTGTACCCCTTTCTGTCATGTCAGCAAATCTGGGCCAGACTGATTTTAACAAGAGACATTAAGCATCTAATGAAGGGGTCCACAAATGCTTTCTGTAAAGGGACAAGCAGTATATATTTTTGGCTTTACAGGCCATAAATTCTCTGTTGCAACTACACAGCTCTGCTGTTGTAGTATGAAAATAGCCATACACAATATGTAAACAAATGGGCAATGATGTATTCCAATAAAATTTATTTTCATAAACAGACTGCAGGCTGGGTTTGGCTAGTGGCCCTAGGTAATTACTATAAGCCTTCATTTACCAAAAACCCTTACCATAATGTTATACCCTCTTTTAAACTTAACAGACTTTTTTGTTAGCAAGTCAGTTGACAACAACAAAAAATGAATAAGACAGTGGAAATTGAGATTACCTTCTTTCTTAAAGATTTTATCTATTTTTAGAGAGAAACGAAGGGAGGTGGAGAGAGAGAAACATGGATCAGTTATTGGTTGCCTTGCACGCGCCCCCTACTGGGCACCTGGTCGGCAACCCAGGCATGTGCCCTGACCGGGAACCAGTGACCTTTCAGTTTGCAGGACGAAGCCCAACTCATGGAGCTGAGCCAGTCCAGTCAGGGCAAGACTGCCTTTAAAAAACCATCAGGATTATAAGTGAAATAAGCCAGCCAATGAAAGACAAATACCATATTATCACACTTAAAACTGGAATCTAATGAACAAAATAACTAATGAATAGAATCAGAGGCACAGAAACGTGGAATAGACTAACAGCTGTAAGAGGGGAGCAGGGAGGTGGGGACTGGTTGAAAGAAGGTAAGGGATTAGACATAGAACATATATGTGGGGATTGACTGTGGGAATTGGGGGAGGGGACAAAAGGGGAAAATCGGGACAACTGTAATAGCATAATTTTTTTTAAAACCAATCAGGATTAAAATATAGCTTGAAATTTGTCTACTTTGATGATGTCTATCTCTTATTAATGGACAAAGCATCACAATAGCTACCTATGTGTGCTACAGTAATGTTGCAAAGTTGCTATCATTCTCTCAATACTTGCTCCTTTACTTTCAATTGTATCACACTTCCCCTAGGTGGTCGCTAGCTAATCCTAACACCAGTAGTCACTTTGGATGTGAGGACCAATCCATAAGAGAAGAGCAGCCAGCCACCCTTGTACCCACCCATTCTTTATTCATCTAGAAACATTGTTACATTTCCAAATATGCTCTCCTTCATTACCTATCAATCTGAATTTTCTTCAGTGTCTCCGCAGTAATTATGGTCTGCCTTGTAGGTTTTTGGAAGACAAAATCTTGCATTTTGTCAAATCCGCTGGCAAACTGGTCTCCTTGTCTGATTTCTGGCAACTTGGGTTCTTCTTTAGGCAAGAATGTACTGGATATTTTTGAGGTTGTTGAGACCGCTGGAGGTTTTTCCAAACTTTTTTCTTCTAAATTAATTTCATTGCTTTTCTTCTAAAAACAATAAATGATGTTTTATATAAGACAGATTTTAAAGAGTAGAAAAAAACAAAGCTATACCAGGGTCTCTCCCTACATTTTTCAACCTCATTTTCTCCTGCTTATACTCTATACTAGAAGAAAATGACCCTTTTCTTCAGCCACACCAAACCACATGTCCTGCTGTTTATGCCTTCCTGGCTTTAGAAAACACTCCCAACTTATCATCTGGGAAACTTTCAGACTATGACCGAAGTGAAGTCCTTTGGAAAATCTCTCTATTACCAACAACTTACCATATTGTAATTATTTGTATAAATACCTCCATTAGATTGTAAATTCTATGAGAGGAGCAAAAGTGTCTTAGAGATCTTGGTTCACCTCAGATTATTTCTGGTATAAGACTGGATATTGAATAACTATGGTCCTCTTTATAACTCCATTACTTAGACCAATGCCTAGGGTATAGTAGAGACTTAAATGTTCATTGAACATATATGAAATTGAAATATAAAGAATACATTCATACCAAAAAGCAGAAGTTGATAGTATATTTAGTGGTACATATTTCAAAGGTCATGTGGGGAAAAGCCAAAATAATTTAATTTTTAAAAAAATTTTATTTATTGATTTGAGAGAGGAAGAGAGAAACATCAGTTTTTTGTTCTACCTATTTATACCTTCATTGGTTGATTCTTTTATGTGCTCTGACTGGGGATCGAACCCACAACCCTGGCATATTGGAATGATGCTCTAACCAACAGAGCTACCTGGCCTGGGCCAAAACAATATATTTTTTAGATGCAAGCTTGAATACTAAGGAACAAGCATTACGATAGGAACAGCAGTCTTTTCATTGATGATTCCTATTTAATCTGTAGCTAAAATCTTAAACTATGGAAAAGCCATATAATTTAGTGACTATACATATGAACTCTGAAACAACACTTCTTTGTTTGAATCCTGGCTCTATCCCTTGCTAAACTGTATTGACTTTAGGCAACTATTGAACATCCCTGTCTCCATTTTCCCACTGGTAAAATTGGTCTAAGAATAGCATCTTCCCTCATAGAGTTACTATAAGGGTACAATAAATTAACATACATAAAGGATTTAGAACAGTACACAGAGCTATGTAGGGTCTACATTTGTTATATTTTACTTAAATTCTTATACTGATCCCATGCACAGTACAAGAAATGTTTGTCTGCATATCATTACATAAAGCCTAGGCCTTCCTTAGCAAAATATCAACTAGCCTAGAAATTTTTTTCTTTAAACTACCCTTAAAAGGTTAATAAATACAGATTCGACATTGCTCTTCTTTATATAAACAATAAACAGATTCAGATCTGAGGAAAACATTTGTAGGCAAGGACAAAACAAACTGCTGCCTTAAATAGGAATTAAATTTTAAAATATTCCTTTAAATTAAAATTGAGTTGATTGACTACAAAGAGAAGCCATAGAATTTCAGCAATTAAACTGAAATTTATCTGGACATAGGAAAACTTTCAGTACATGGATAGTTAACATTTTAGATATTTTGTCTTGGAAAGAAAGGGGGAATGTAAGGCCTAGGAAGCTCTGTTTTTCTGATCGCCCTAACCATTTTTCCTCTACCTCTGTGCTTAGGCATCTGGAAAAGGCAGCAAATGTGTCAAACTGATTTACTGTTGCTAGAAATAAATATGAATTTTTAGAAGAAAACTTTAAGGGAGCTAAATGTGCTATCTAGTTGAGCCACTAAAAAAGATTTTTATGTAGCAAACACTAGGTACAACATAACGTATTAGACCCTGAGGGAAAAGATAAGAAAACAGTATTTCCTTCAAGGGGCCTCTTTCCAAACTTAGGTCCAATTACTCCCACTTCTGATATCTGGTATGTTAGCATAGTTTCATCATTCCATTTCATGATTCTAACAAATGAAAATCTACTTGATGTCTTTAGCTATTAAAATGGCTGTGAAAAAAAAGGAATAATGCTAACTAACCTTTCATCCCAAGGTTATTATAAAGCTAAACAATGTAAAGCCTTTGGAGAAAAAAATCCACATGCATACTAAGGTTTTAAAATGTATATCCTATGCTATACAGGTTAATTGCATAGTTAAATTAATGCATTAGAACAACTATAGTACTATGAAGTAAAAACAAAATAGTTATCTTAAGAGATCCACAATTTTTCAAAAGTATGGAACTTGCATTGAGAAAGGTTTTAGGCTGCTGTTAAGGTAACAGCACAAGCCTTTATTGTTTATACTTCTATAAAATCATAAGCAGAGCCTCTAAGTCAGAAAATTTTGTGAGTAAATATCAACGTCATTAAAAAGAATAAAACTGCAAAAGTTTTGTTCTTTTACTTATTGGAGTGGTGACTGTGGCTAATGCTGTTTATAAATTTGTGTTTTTCATTCTTTCTTGAATTTCTATTATGGCAAGTTACCATTTTTTTATAACTGAAAGCATCATTGGTAAGTATTATAAGACTTCGTCTTGTTAACTGAGTATTTTCTCTTTTTATTTTTGATCCTTACTGAAGGAGACAATAAGTAGGAAGGAAACACTAGTCTCTTATATTCTATTTGTTAACTATCTTAATTTATTAATTAGAGAATTATTTTAAATGTATCGAAAAGCAATTTACCCCCCCCATTTATGTAGCAATTTTCATTTGTCATAGACTCAGAAATAAGAATACTTTCTGTAAAAATTATATAATGTAATTTTGCTAAACTTAATAAATATGTATTTGGGGATTTGGGGAGAATCATTATTAACTTTGTCACTCTTTATAGACATTGGTCCACTTCCACATGAAAAGTAGGGAGCATCTACTTACACTTAATATTCTACAATGATGTCATACAATAGTCTATAATGACACAAATCTTAGTAACTTACACACAGGGAAAAGTTACTGAAATAAAAAGATTTTTATATTCATGCTCCAAGATCTTCCCCCAAATATTTTTTGTGTGTATAATTATGAGAATTTATAACTCCACAAAGCTACTTTCTTCTTAGATCAATGCAGTACTTTTAATATCCACGCTAGACCATTCAGATCACCAAAGTTTCCAAAGAGGTTAAAAAACAATTATCCTCTGTTAATTAGATGCAATTCCAAATCTAAGCGACTGTATATGTAGTTTCATAGTTTAGGGCTGCTCTAAAGTTAAATACCTTTTCTCTTGTTTCAGAGATATTTACATCAGATTAAGACATTTACAATGGTTCACAGTATATGACAACCCAAATATCATTCTCACCTATCCTGTGTAAGAGAGTTAAGCATTCATAAGTTTCTCTAATAAATTAAGCACATTTTCTCAACATAAATAACATAAGCTATTCTAAGTGTTTCACATTTATATCAGTGCATTATTTTCAAATACTAAATGGAATGAAATTATAATTAATGGTTATATTATATTTGAGAGTATTATGGAATCTATCACACAAATCAATTCATGTCAATACCATACTTTAAAACTTCATAGGCACACACAAAATAGAAAACAAAATCTGCTTTTTTAAAAATTTAAAGTATACTATCTACTTAAAATTACACTAAACAATTTATGTTCATAAAATAGCCAATTTCCAATCGCTTTTACTAATTTTAGCATTAGGAAAGGTCAATACATTCGAATTTTCTGTTTTGTCATCCTATAAATGATGCTACCATATCCAGGATCCATATTCCAAATATTGTAAGAGATGATAATCACAGCCAAAGCCAAGGCAATAATTATCCAAAGTACCATGCTGAAAACTACTGGATACTCAAAATTATACTTATATGCAAGTTTATAGGGACTTGGTGGGTTCTTCTCTTGTTTTGCCTCAAGGATAGTCCTTATCTTCCTCACAAGGGACGTGTCAAATGATCTGACAGTCACTAGCTCTACCACTGCATTCCCATCATAAAGACTATACATGTCATCTGCAAACTTTCGCAGAGCATCAAGAAGGACCTTAGAAGTGTCTCTGAATTGTTCAGAACCTTCTCCGCAATGTTTCCCAATTTCATCCAAACCTGCCAGCTCCAGTGCATATAAATCAGGAGAATGAACCTTGGCTAGATGCTTGTTGAGACAACAAACCTGAAATATCACATAGAACTTGCAGTTCAGAAAGAAAGAGCAGATCAATGTCATTGTTCCCATTTAGAGAATTGAGGGGAAGTGAAGTAAGAACAGAGTTTTCTTGAAACAGGAGGCTGTAGAGCTGTCCTAACGTAATTGAAAGATCTTCAAAAACTGAGTTTGCCTTCCCCACCATATACACTCTTTCCTCACTAGGAGCCAACTGCAAAACTATAGGTGTTTCTTCAGAAAATAAGGAGCGAATGGAATTTGCAACACTGTCAAGACTAAAAGGAACTTCATTCTCCAGAGGATGTGAAATGACACTGCCTGGGGGTAGAGCAAGTTTGTCCACTCCCTTCACTATCACCATAATGGTAGCTCGAGGACGACGGAATAGGTTACCCACGGTAAGTCCCGGTCAAGAAAGTTCTTTCACAGAGAAGCCCATGGCTAACGCAACCACATCTGGGATTCGCTCTCCTGGTATAGGCCAACTTCCATCGCGGAAAACAACATACTCTGGTGATCTTAATATACTAAACTCGCTCCCCAACACACCCGCCACCAAGGACAGAAGCGCTACGAGCAGAGCCATGGTTCCACGTTGGCCGCAGCAGAGCAGAGTAAACACGCAGCGGGCTGGCGGAACGTGAGTGGTCACCGCTGCACCAGAGGGTGATGCGCTGCAGTCGGTCCTGGCTCCATGAGACAGCTCCGTCGCCGTGGTCGCCTCTGCTGGGACGGCTGCTGCTTTCTCCAACAATCTCCAGGTACCAATAAATATTTGTATTTAAAATGTTTACTTTATACCTACAACCTGTTATTACAATTAACAAGAGTTTAAGAATTTATAAAGCTTTTGCACACTACCAAGTTGAGTTTTTTGATAACTCAGTGAGTGCTTTGAGTAGTCCATAACATCACTGAAAATGTAATGGCTGACACAGTGTTGCAGCAGATATTCAGAAAAGCAGATTGCAACATATTCTGCAATGACAACAAAGTCATTTCCGATCAAAGCAATGTTTAGAGGGTCCAGCAGTTCGCTTTCCTCCCACTAGTGTCAGTGAGCTTTTAGCAACTGAGAAATATATACGGACAACTCAGTAATTTGTCTGACCTCAGAGCATATACTGTATTTATACTGATTTAGCTATAGGCCTTTTGAAAAATGCCATCATATTGCAAGACAAGAGCATTCTGACTGGTAATGTACCTTAAGCTATGGCTTTTCAGTCCATCAACTGAGAGTCCACATGTCAGGTAATTGCCCTTTATCTGAGGTAAAGATGTTATTTCCTGTGTTAAATTTAATGATATAGGTACTACAAATGATGGAAAAAGAAAAAGAGAAGAGATTAAATAATAGTGAGTATATATATACCATACTAGCACTTTGTCTTCTTTCATACTGAACTGGCATGATATAGTTTAGAATAGAGAGTTGGTCTGTGGTATCCTCCAGAACTGCAGAGACCCTCAGCATATCTAGAATGGAGAGCGGCTCTATGACTTCTGGGATGGTATCTATGTCTGTTTCTTTGGCTGTTTCTTCAGCTGCTTCTTCCTCTTCTACACTAGGTGGTTCCCCTGTCACTGACAAAGTCACCTCAAAATGCCAAGCTTCTCGAGGAAGATCTGAGGTTTCCAGTTGGTCTCTGCAGAAAAAATTAAGGAAAAATAAGTCAGCCACCAAATGTTTTAAAATTAATTAAATTCAAAAGCACAGGCAGCATGTACATTGGTTCCTGTGAAATCAATATTGTCATGTAATATAACCAAGATAAAGAACAAAAGTAGGAGTCTGCATGTGATTCTGCTAAATATCTCTCAGTGACTTTTTGACCAACCATAGGCAAGCTACTTCTGTTTAATAAAGTTATGTAATCCATGCAATTTTGCTATGCTTAACCAACTTGAATTTAAACCAGAATCAACTTTTTTTCTAGCAACATCTTTAGATGCTAACCAAGTGCCTCATGATTAGTGAAAACCAGAATGTGCTAGCTAGTCTCCAAGGTGACCCATATGATTCTCTTCTCATGTTCAGGCCCACATTGAATAGGACTAACCCAAGTAATGAAACAGATACTGCGGGTTCCAAGGCTAGGCGATAACAGACCTCCGCCTTACTCTCTCATATCGCTCCCTCAGTGGGAAACCAGCTGTCTTGTCAAGAGGACAGCTCTGTGGATAGGTTCATGAGGGTGAGGAACAAAGGCCTCTTGCCAACAGCCAGCATCAACATGTCAGCTCTACAAATGAGACATCTTGGAAGTGAATCCTCTAGCCCCAGTCAAGTCTCCAGATGATTGCAGCCCTGGCCATCTTCAACCTTATGAGAGACCCCACTCTAGAACCATCCATCTAAACTGCTCCCAAATTCCTGACTCACAGAAACTGTGAAATAATAAATGTTTCTATTTTAAGTAGCTAAGTGTTGGGGTAATTTGTTACACATCATTAGATAAGTAATACGCAGAAATTTAACATAAAGGATCATTTAAATAAATAAATACACTCAAAATAAATTGAAATTTTGAACCTACTCTTCCATTCTTCTTAAGTTAGCTTTGTTAATGTCCAAGGTGCATTTATAATCTCACAAAAATGAAATAACCTAAAATGGGAAGAAAACATTGAGATTAGTTTGATCACTGAATGACACAAGTAATTTCTATGCTCTTTCTTTCAGAGAAAACTAAAGAATTACAAGAGCTGTGGCTTATTTCCTTTTTGCTTATTAGAAAAGTCCTAGAGATGGAAGAACCATCATGTGGTACAGTTCTGTTAAGTAACTGGCTTAACTATTGGCAGATAAATGCAATCTTTGATAAATGCAATCTCTTAAGGGAAATTAATATCCAACATGGTTTTCATATTTTTATTGTATTCTGATTTTTTTAATTGGTAATCTCTAAATAATGGATTTACTTTTGTTTTGTTTGTTTAGTAGTATACTGACTACTAAAATATTTAATTAGATTACTCCATTCCCCTGATCTGTCCAATAGTAGAGTTTACTCCACCTGGACTTAAAGAACATTTGGGATTGCACTTAGAAAAATGTATTTATCCTCAAAATCAGTTTAATACCTCTATCAAAATGTTACCACCCCTTGATAAACCAAAGTCCTTTCTGCTTAAGAGAGCTTTAAATTCTCTGTGGAGAATTTTGCTCTATACTGAATGAATAGTGAATGGTAAGTTTTCAGTGTGATTTTGTCCACAGTAAAGTGATCCTGAGAAGGGTGGTACAAATATGTCTCACACAATGAAAATATCATACGCAAAAATTGAAACATATAAAACAGAATGCTTATCTAAATTGAAAAAAAAAAAACACTTCATACTGCAAACTAGCCAAATTTTCTGGTGCAAGAGCAGTCTTAAGAGGAAGTAGTGTGATGTTAAGAAGATTCTGTTCTTTTGTGGTGTTCTTTTTCCATTTTTTTCAGCTTGGGGCATAGGTCAATGTGCTTCACATAAGTAAAATAGGGCTATGTGTATGCAGTATTCAGTGCTTTTGTGCTGTTCTAGCTTCTCGCTTCCTCCTTCATCTTGACATCAGCATCCTCCAAACTAAACCATCACCAAGCCCTGTGGATTTTACCTTGTATTTCTATATTCCCCAGCTCCATGCCGGACCATGTTGTTTCTTGCTTGAACTACTTTAATGACCTCCAAATTGGAAATGATCTTTTTAAAATGAAAGACTCATCTTTTAAAATTGAAAAAATGATCATGTCTCTCTGTAGAATCTATCAATCAATGGTTTCCCATTGTCTTAGTGCAAAATCTAAAATTCTTAACTTTGCTCGTAAGGCCTTCATGACCTGCCTCCAACCCTGCCCCCGCTTTGTTCCTCTCCAGATCCATTTGGCACTGTCCTTTTCTTGCTTCCATGGCTCCAACCTCAATGGGCGTCCTCCAGTTATTCAATATAAAAGAAAAACAACAAAATGGAGTTGATATTGTCAAGAGAGCAATCTAAAAGGGAGTCAGAAGTCCTCTGGGAAGCTGAGTTAACTCATCTCCCTTTATGTGAAACTGAACTTTTGAACTGGGCTAAACCAAACAGCTACATCCTGATACAGTTTCTAGACAAGACTCTGCATCAATGAACTCTCCATTAAGCAAAATAAAATTTTCACCTAGCAATAGACATAACCAGTTAATCATGTATAGCATCAAAGTGTCAGTCCATTTGCCAGCACCAATTGCAGCTTTTTCAAAGCAACTTGTGTGATCCCTTGGGAAGCCTCCTTTTTGTCTTTACAAAACTCTTCCTTTCTTTCCCCCTTAGAACATAGTTGGGGTTTCTACCCAAAATCTGTGTCTCCCAGACTGCAATTCCTAAAAAAGATCCCTAAATAAAGCTTTTGTTTGCCTTGCAGTTCTTATTCAAAATTAATTGACATATGGAATCATGCTCTATTCCAACTTGAACTCTTCCTGTCACCTCCTCATCTTGTCAAGTCCCACCAGGTGGGAGCTTAAATCAGTGGCATTTTGCTAGGTATCTGCTTTTTGCCCCTCTAGATCTACGTCCACCATTTTCTGCATCCTGAGACTGATCCATATACATCAACAGGAGATTCCAAGAGAGATCCAAAGTATAAGATTGTGAGATCAGGTGTTTATTCCCATAGCTCCTTGCCTGCCAGATCTCCATTGGTTGGTTATGTTTCTTTAGCAAAGGCCAGGGCTCCTGTCAGGCAATCCTCTCCATATTCTGTCTCAGGGGCTGAGGTAACTTCTTCCCCATATGCCTGGAGACTGCATTATCCCTTATAGTTTCACTCTTTCCTATACCTTTGTAAGCGAACTCCTTATTAAATCCTCTTCAACTCTGCCAGCTCTTTTCTTCTAGGGCAACACTAACTGACACAGTGTCCTACACTGACATGCATACATTTTTATATACAGTATACAAGGTCTGTCCAGAAAAAGTCCAACCATTGTTAATACAACAGAAATGGTTTCCCCGACATTGATGTAACCTGGCAGCCAAGGGGAGTGGAATGGAATGGACATGCATGAACAATGACAACTTCACTGTACTAGTCAGTGGGGGTGGTAGACAATGTTGAGTGAACAGGTGTACTATGTGGCCATCACATTCAAAATGACTGAGTGAGTAGAGCAACGAATCTGCATCAAATTTTGTGTTAAGCTTGGACATTCCTCTGCAGAAACTGTTCAGAGGATTCAGAAGGCCACAGGTATGGGTCATGACAACACAACAACTCATGCACCATGTCTTGTGCAGAGTTTTTTGGTAAAACATCAAATCACCCAGGTGACTCAGTCCTCCTACAGCCCAGATATGGAGCCCTGTAACTTCTGGCTTTTCCCACAACTAAAATCACCTTTGAAAAAGAAGAGATTTCAGACTGTCAGTGAGGTTCAGGAAAATATGATGGGGCAGCTGATGGCAATTGGGAGAACTGTGTAAGGCCCCAAGGCGCCTATTTTGAAGGGGATTGAGGCATCATTGCCCATGTACAATGTTTCTTGTATTTTGTATCTTCTTAAATAAATGTCCCTATTTTTCACAGTACATGGTTGGATACCTTTTGGATAGACCTCGTGTAAATATATGTATATATAAACATACATGCAAATAGCTGAAAACGTTTTATAAAACAATTTACCTATAACATGGGTGATACATTCTGACGTTTTTGATTCTATCATATTTTGCTTAAAAAATGATCTACTAATGGGGTCACCACAGGTAGTTTGAAAAATACCTTAACTGACACTCTGCAAGTGACATTTTCCCTAACTCATCAGGCTGGATCAGGATTCCTCTGTTTAAGTACTCACTGCACTTAACTTTCCTGTAGAGCTCTCTTCACAATTTGTAATGTTTATATCAGTTTCTCCCACGAGACTGTTAAGTTCCAGAGATCAGGAGCCAGGATAATGATACTATTGTATGCTAAGTTTCAGGCACTATGTTCAATAAATATTTGTACAATAGAATGAATGAGTGAGCAAAGGAATAAAACTCACAATGTGTTATTCCTCTCAGGAGTACTTTTCTAGTATATTTAATAGTGGAATTGCTAGCATATTCTCTAATAGTGGGATTTCTTGTATATTTTCGGGACAGAGAAAATTGGGGGGGGGGCTATAAAGGTACTTAAACTTTATATTGATGTATTTATAAAGATGTGATTTGAAATATGATTGATATACCTCTCTTCTTTCTCATTCCTTATCCATTGGCAAATCTGGTATTACATTTAAAATATATTCAGAATTCCAGTACTAATCACCTGTCTACACCCATAATTTCTCATCAAGATCTTTACATTAGCTTCCTAATTGACCTCCATGCTGGCGTCCTTGTTTCCCTTCAGTCCCAACACAGTGACTCTGTTAAAATGAAAAGTCAGATTGATTAGCTCCTCTGCAGAGAACTCTCACATGGCTTCCCATTTCAGAGTAAAAGACTCCTTTTAAAAAAAAAGAAAAAAGATTTTATTTATTTTTAGAGAGAGGGAAAGGGAGGGAGGGAAACATGGATCCGTTGCCTCAACTGGGGACGGAACCCACAACCCAGGCATGTGCTCTGACCAGGAAGAAGGAAGCGACCCTCAGCTTAGCTGAACAACGCCCAACAAACTGAGCCATGCCAGTTAGGGCTAAAAGCCTCCTTTTAGTCCTTCCTTCTTAATTTTTCTCCATAGAGAAAATTTTTTTCACGTTACTTTCTAATGTGCCATAATGCCATAAATTTTACCGATTGTCTCGCTCCCCTATTAGAAAGCAAGCTCTATGAGGGCAGAGATTTCTGTTGTTTTTGTTTACTGCAGTGTCCTCCGAGCCAACAACAAAGCTCGGGACATGGGAGTCATTCATAAACTGTTCAGTAAATAAATGGATCCATCGGGTAACCCAAGTAAATGTGCAATAATTAGGAAAAGTAAATCTCCGACGTCTATTAATCTATCAAATGCTCGCCTCCACAAGTAAGTGGAGACCTATTATGTGTGCGCACAGCGCTAGGCACGATGCTGGGAGCCCGGACAGTTTGCCTGGTCGTCGCATGAGTTTTCCTTGTAAACCAATTAAGGCTTGCCCTGACTGGTGTGGCTCAGTTGGTTGGGTCTTCCACGGTCACCGTTGGATTCTGGGTCACGGCACTTGCCTGGGCTGCAGTTCGGTCCCCCAGTCGGGACTCGTAGGAGAGGAGAAGCAACCAATCCCTCTTCCTCTCCTTCCCTTTCTCCTCTCTAAAAATAAATAAATAAATAAATAAAAAAAATTTTTTTTTAAGGAATAAATCCTTTTCAGGGCAGTCCTTAATCTCGGGTACAAAACAAAGGAGAGGGGTACGAACTTAACTCATTTCTGCAAAGAGATATAGGTGTAGAAGGAAGGAGTGGGGGTCGGGAGGACGTAAAGAGAAGAGCTCCTCCCTTCATGCTACCGGTCTTTCTCTTCCAGGCTAGGTACCAAGATTCTCAGATCGCCCTACGCCTGTGTGGTAAGAGGAAAAGATACCCTCATGTTGGGGAATCTAGTCTGGAGTACCCGAAGCCGGGAGCTGTCCTCCAGTCCGGCTTCACTTTTTCTACTTACCGTAACCAACGACGCTGGAACCGGGCAAAGATGTTTCTATAGCAACGCGTAGCTCTGTGGGTCCTTTGTGTCTCCTTCTTTAGCTGGCTACCACTTTCGCCTCCCCTCGTTCCAAAATAATACACAGTACAGCTTACAAAGATGAAGTGACTTAAGGAAAAAATTGTAAGAGTGCTGTTGAATGTGGCTTCTTTCAGCCAGGAAACGATTTCTAAGGCTTTCTTTTTGGCGGTTGCGGAAGATGCCTAAACTGAGGGCGGAGCGGAGGGGGGATGTTTATCCCACAAGGCCAAGCGGCAGAACCTTACTTTCCTTTTTCCGCCATCTTGAAGTCTGTGGAGGTGAGTTGAATTCCTGCTTCTGAACTTTGGGGATAAATTACTGGAGTGGATTCCACCACATAGCTCGGTGAGGCACTGCTGTGGCACGGAGGGTCTGCCAGGCATTGATTGGCGTGAGTTCCAGTAACAGGGAGGACAGGATGGAGGAGATGTAGGACTGATGGTGCTTGTCCCCTGACGTCCAGAGAACGGGTGCTCCCGTAATCATAGTTGCTTCCTGGCCCCGAAGGGCATGAAGTAGATGCACTTGGTTCGCCTTTTTGAGACGGTGGCTGCTTTTGGCTGTGTTCTTTCTAATTGCTCCCCCTCCTACCTGGCTTCGCTTGTCTATAATCTTTTCAGCTTTTCTTCCATTCATTGTTTTAGGGGGTGGGAGGGAAGGGAAAGAGAAGAGTCTTCCCGAGTTTTTCCGGTGCTCGTCAGACTCCTTGATCTTTTTTTTTTTTCCTTTTTTTTGGTAGTGATCATGGCATGAATTTTCTTAAGACTTACTTTCGGAGGTTTCTAGGAGTTATTTTAGTGTACAGCCTTGCCACTTTCGTTTTATTTTGTAGTACACTTAGCTGTCAGGCATTCTCTGAGTTTGGGATGTATTGCCAGACTGCGCTTCGTGTAGATGTTACGGCATGACTACGTTTCCTCATCTCTTAACGCGAAGTGCCGATCGGAAAGTGATTTGCCTAACAGGTTTAAGAAACGAGAAGGGAACAGGTGCCGAACGTGCGTTGCAAGATTTTAAACTGACTCTTTTTGTTTTAAAGCCTGCTGGGAACAGGACTTCTACAAAGAAAAATGTCTGGAAGGTACGAGTTTTTAACGTGATTTTTTTTGTTCTTGTAGGTTTTTTCTTTATTAGGCCTAGACCTAACTAAATGCGATCTTGTAAACTAGCGGGGGGGGGGGGCGCGGACTTAGATGCTTGCTATAGGTAACTTTTGGGTAGGAGTCGTTACAGGTCACGTCATACTGGTGGTTGAAGTTAAACGAGATATAATAACAGCTTATGGTTGATATATATTTTCTGTGTCTTAGACTGTGGTCCAAGGCCATTTTTGCTGGCTATAAACGGGGTCTCCGGAACCAGAGGGAGCACACAGCTCTTCTTAAAATTGAAGGTGTTTATGCTCGAGATGAAACTGAATTCTATTTAGGCAAGAGATGTGCTTATGTGTACAAAGCAAAGAAGTAAGTTTATAGTATTGTCATGCTTCATTTAGATACTATAGAGCACTTTTCATGCACCTTTATTTTGTTGATTCCTTGAAATTATAAACATACATAAAGATGTTATGTCTCTATAGCATTGATTTTTTTTTATCCTGGTTTCATAAACCCATCCCAGACCAATTAAAATCTCTAGATACATGCTTTCATCTTTGTCCTCCTTTGCTCCTGCACCCAGAGTAATCCTTTAAGTATGTCAGGTCATCTGTATATTGCTCAAACGCCAACTGAGTCCCATGTCAGTTAGTGAAAGCCAACATCATTAAAGACCTTAGCCATTCAGGGCTTCCTGTTTCTACTATTAATCCAGCTAGGATTCACCCCTTGGTCTCTTTTGCCTTTTCCCAAGCAACACACAACACCTCCTCGTTTTTTGTTTCAGTGTCAACCTTCTAAGTGGGGCCTGGCTGTTTAAAATTTGAAACACAAATATTTTTCAAACTACTTATCCCTGTTTCCCTTTTTTTTCAATATTGCAGCTCTTATGTTACGATCTATATAGTTTACTTATGTATAACTGAAGGCTGTATACTTGGTTATCCTCTGAAAGGGATTTATGTTTTGTAAACTGCTATATTTTATAAAATTTCCCAAAAATTACATTTATAAAAGTGTGTGCGTATAGTAGATATGGCACTCAAGTATTTGTTGAATGAATGATGCCCTGGGGTTTTAAATGGTGACTTAAATGGTTAACTAGAGTTGAGAGCCACTGGTCTAGATGTTACTTTGAATTTGTACCACATTATGGTACTAATTGTTTGGGTTCTTACTCCCTTTTAAAATCAGCAACACGGTGACTCCTGGTGGTAAACCAAACAAAACCAGAGTAATCTGGGGAAAAGTAACTCGTGCTCATGGAAACAGTGGCATGGTTCGTGCTAAATTCCGAAGCAACCTTCCTGCCAAGGCCATTGGACACAGAATCCGTGTAGTAAGTACAATTATTAGCAATATGACACCCTGTTGAGTCAAACTAAGCTCAAGGTATTGTACTTTGAGCTGTAAGAACTATTGTGATTATAAAATGTCACCAGTAAGATTATGCTGCAAAATTGGTGGCTCTGTGTAAATGTATTATGGAACATCAGATTCTTGGCATTAGAAGGAAAGTGAAGGTAAGTTTTTCAAATGAATCATACCTAGATTTCAGATTTTGGTAAAGCTGAATTAGGGGGAAGATAGTATAATTTTCTGGCAAAAATATTTATTGGGTGTTGAAAAGTAGTTGCTGGAAAATTAAAACACCATTTCCTGGCATAATTCTTAATATTCTCTCATCTCTTCATCATGACAGTTTTGTTAGAATAGGTGGTGTTAGTCTTATTTTTTAAAAGAAAACTAATGTTCACGTTGGTAGGTCCCAAGACTTTGGCCCAAGTCTTTGATTCTAGACCCTGTGGTTTTCTAAAATAACTCCTGTTTTCTTTAGTTAGGACCTATTTTTAGTAGTCATGGCCACAGTCTTGAGGTTATGGGCAGTTGTGGGCTGTTAATCAAAGGAAGTTTTTTACTGTCATTAAAAGAAGTGAAATTAAATGAACTTTCTGTGCTTCTAGCATGGTTCTTAACCAAAACACATTCACCTAAAAGCTGAAGGCTATAAAACTTGGTTCTTTATCCACCTGCATGTCATTGGATGCCTTTCAGAGATGAATAATGGGACAATGGGAGATTTATCCATACTGTGTTAATAACATTTGTAAATTTGTCTATAACATGCGCCTAATGACAATGTGTTCTTTTCCCCCCTCCAGATGCTGTACCCCTCGAGGATTTAAACTTAATTGAAAAGTAAATAACAGCCCTGACTGTTGGGGGTCCTCTGGCAAAGCGAAGAATTCCCGGTTGGGGCACATGGTTGGGTTGCAGGTTTGTTCAGGCCGTGGTCAGGATGCAAAGGGGAGCTAGCTGATGAATATTTCTCACACATGTTGATGGTTCTTACCTTCTTTTTCTCTCTCTCTTCCCTCTCCATAAGTAAATAAAATCTATTTTAAAGAGTAAATAAAATGGGTTTGTTCTCTTGTGTTTTTATATTCAGTGGTTTAAAAATCACTTTGCCCTAAATTCACTTCCCGTGTGCTTAAATGGTGGCAGTTATCAGGTATGAAAGAATGCAGAGGGATGTATGAGTGATGAAACTTTGGTTGGGGACAGTGGAAAAAGGCGTACCTTGGAAGGTTCGTAGTGATGGAGCACTACAAACCATCACTACGAAACCAGGCCTCTGATAAGATTTTAGACAAGTGGAGACACAACATAGTCCATGAAGTACAGAGCCAACAATTTTTGCCAGTACACATGTACCATGACACTTGTCTAGATTTGCACATCAAAATAGATCTACAACCTCCCTGTTATTTCGACTTTGGTACTGTATTTTATTAACTATTGTGGTAACTGCCTCTGTCATTGAGAGTCAGTGAAAGAAACTGGTAGTTCAAAATGTCAAAATGTTGGCTTATGCCTCTGTAATGTTGGAGGTCCGGATCAGTATTGCCTAGTTAGTGTAGCTTTATTTGGCTCCATGTTATGAAAGTGTAGGATTGAGATATTTTAAATAGAAACGAAGCAGGGCTGCAGAATATGTTAAACCTAGCAATGTGTTGAAAGAAAGTTTGAACCAGGGTGGTTGTAGGTGATTGATGCAGTAACAGTTCTTTTTTTAACAAATGTTGACATGTGGAACCGAGTGATGTATTTGGGTTCTCTAAGACGCATATGCTAAGAAACAATTAGCATACTAAAAATATTTGAATGGGGTGTGAAAGACTTTTTGAAAGTATGAAAGGATACGTATGGTACTCATAGTACCCAGTTTAAGGTTTGCTTAGTCCAGTCGTGATCCTTAAGCCAAATTTGCTCACAGAAAGCTTGTATTTGTGATGTCTGTCTCATTTGACTACCAGCAGCATTTGGGAAGTGTAACCTCAGCAAAAAAGGTGGCTACTCAGGCAGCATGAGACCATTGGGCGTTTATGCTCTTAACCAGATGTAAGTGCATTTCAAGGCCAGCACAAGTTAGAATTTATTTTTTAGAAACAAGGAAATTAAACTTAGAATATTTGGGAAGGCATTTCAGAAAAAGGAAATGCCAGGTTTTATGCAAAAGAAGGCATTTGAGGAACTATACAACTGGGTTATGTAATGTGACTAAAACCTATTGGGAATAATTGGAAAGAATCGAAAACTAAGGTGACAAATTATGCAAGATCTTACTGTTACAGGAATTTTACACTTAACTGTTCTTGTATGTAATATTGTCATTAAAGAATTCGATTAATAGGGTTGACCAGATTCATACTTCAGAACCCAGTGGCAACACAGCATATACTGAAGGGAAATGCAGGTAGGGTTCTCAGTCTGTTTTGAGTTCCCTCCCTCCCTTCTCTCTTTCATCCTTGCTTTTATATTATTTTTTAAATTATATTTTATTGACTATGCTGTTACAGTTGTCCTGATTTTTACCTCTGTCCCCCTCTCCATCTAGCACACCCCACACCCTCAGGCAATCCCCACACCATTGTTCATGTCCATAGGTCATGTGTATAAGTTCTTGGGCTACTCAATGTCCTATACTGTACTGTACATCCCCATGGCTATCCTATAACTCTGCTTGTACTTCTTAATTCCCTCACCTCTTCACCCATTCCCCCACACACCCCTCCTGTCTGGCAATCATGAAAATGCTCTCCATATCCATGATTCTGCCTCTGTTCTTGTTTGTGTAGTTTGTTTTTCAGATTGAATTGTTGGTAGATACGTATTTATTGCCATTTTATTGTTTATAGTTTGATCTTTTTCATAAATAAGTCCCTTAACATTTCATTTAGTAATGGTTTTGTGATGATGAACTCTTTTAGTTTTTTCTTGTCTGGGAAGCTCTTTGTGCTTTGATTCTAAATCATAGCTTTTCTGGGTAGAGCAATTTTGGCTATAAGTTCCTGCTCCTCATGACTTGGAATATTTCTTGCCAATCCCTTCTGACCTGCAAAGTTTCTTTTGAGAAATCAGCTGACAGCCTTATGGGAACTCCCCTGTAGGTAACTAACTGTTTTTCTTTTGCTGCTTTTAAAATTCTCTTTTGTCTTTAACCTTTGGCATTTAAATTATGATGTGTCTTAGAGTGGGCCTCTTTGCATCCATCTTGTTTGGGACTCCGTGCTTCCTGGACTTGCATGTCTATTGCCTTCACCAAATTAGGGAAGTCTTTCATTTTTTCAAATAGAGTCTTAATTTCTTGCTCTTTATCTTCTCCTTCTGGCACCCCTATATTGCAAATGTTGGACTTCTTGAAGTGGTCCTAGAGGCAGGTTATATTATCCTCATTTTCTTGGATTCTCCTTTCTTCTTGTTCTGATTCGTTGTTTTTTGCTTCCTTATGTTCCAAATCATTGATTTGATTCTCGGCTTCATCCTCTCTATTGTTGTTTCCCTATAACTTGTTCTTTATTTCAATTAGTGTGTCCTTCATTCCTGACTGGATCTTTTTTATGCTGTTGAGGTCCTCACTAAATTCTTTGAGCATCCTTATAACCAATGTTTTGAATGCTGCATCTGATAGATTACATATCTCCTTTTTTCTTTTTTTTTCTTTTTCTGGAGTTTTGATCTTTCATTTGGGCCATGTTTCTTTGTCTCCTCATTTTAGCAGCCTCTGTGTTTGTTTCTATGTATTAGGTAGAGCTGCTATGACTCCCTGTCTTGATAGCATGGCCTAACGTAGTAGGTGTCCTGTAGGATCCATTGGCACTAGCAGCCTATCACCCAAGCTGGGTACTCAAGGTGCAACCTCCCTATGGGCTGAGTACACCCTCCTCTGTAGTTGAGCCTTGGTTGCTATTGGCAGATCAATGGGAGGGATTTACCCAGGCCAGTCAGCTGCTAGGATTGGCTATCATCACTGATTACCAACCTCTGCCCTCCCTGAGAGTTCAGCTGTGTAGGAACAGGGTGGTGGTGCTCTGACATGGTCTATAGCTGTCCACTGGGTATGCTTTCCCTGGGGTTTCCTGAGTGGTATGGGCCAAGGTCAGCCCCAACCTGTGTTTTGCCTGGGGCCATCCTGCCTGAGCTATAAATCAGTCTGAATACTTGTGCTAGGCTTGGTGATTTCCAAGCAAAGCCAACCTGTGAAACTAGGCTGGGTGCTATTTCTGCTGGGTTTGGGGCTCACTGAGGTCAGCTGTTGCTTGTTTGAAAGGATTTAGGAAGTTGTACAGCATGAGCTAGGATGAGCCATTTGTATGGAAAAGCAGCTTGGGTGGGCCCATAAGTTGGGTGGAGCAGAGTCTCTGGGGATCTCCAAAGCAGGTCAAACAATGTTAGCCAAGTTGATGGAGTCTCCGATATGGCACCAGCTTGCTGATTCTGTCTGGATGGATTTGGTTTCTTTAATTCCATAGTTGCCAGACTTCTGTTCAACTCAATTTCTGACAGTTGTGAGTGGTGGTAGTTCTATCTTTCAGTTGTAATTTTGATGTAGGTGTGCACATAGGTGCACCATATCTACCTATGCCACCATTTTGACCAGCAGTTAACTGAGTTTCTTGAGCACTGAAATAGAGCACATTGCATAAATATTAACAATTTTAAAACCAAGTAGAAAGGAGTATTCAAGGACTACATGTTTCTGCCTTTGGTTGCCTAATGGGTAATGCATTTACAAAGCTGGGGAACCAGATGGGTTTTTTTTGTTTTGTGGGTTTTTTTTTTTCTTTTGCGGGGGTGGGGGAGTTGATGAGTTTGAGGAGACCTAGAATGCTAAGCTGAGAATGTGTCCAGGATGGCAGATGGATATTCAGGTTTTGGCTAGTCATGCAGAGGAAAGGAAAAGAAACCTCGATGCACATCACCTTTGTAGGAGTCAAGTGAATGTGGTATTCTGAGTGGGATAGATAATGGTAGCAGAGCAATCGGGGCAGATTTAACAGCGGCGCACCAGGTGTGAACCCTGGGCCCTGACTTGTGAAGGCATGTATTTTTATTTTCCTTGTGTCTCTCTTTTTTTAAGGGGCCCAATATTTTCTTCTGTTCCCGGGGCCTCAACTGACCTCAATCCGCCCCTGAGAGCAATGGGGGTGAATATACAAAAAGTGATAGGCATCTGAGCAAACCAGGGAATAGAAAACTGACAATCCTTAGGATAACTTGAGTAAATGAAGGAAAAAGGAGCCTTGCATGCAAATCCATCCTCTTTTCAACTGATGAAATGCAGCAGTTGTAAATGAGGGGTGCATGTACTTTTCTGTTCTCATAACAAGGTTGGTCAGTGCAAAAGTAGTCATCAAGCCAAAGTTACCATGGGATGAGTTCCATGTTTCACAAAGATGAGCTTGAATGGCTAGCAGCTTTTCTGTTAAACCACTAAAACTCCCCACCATGGCACTACTATTACAACCAGGAACTTGAAGATTACTGGTGTTCTTTGTTGACAATCCTCAATTTCTTTGTGGTTTTATAGTGGAAAGAGCACATGTTCTGAAAGTGGTAAACTTGTTTTGGAATCTCACTTCCATTAGTTGTGGGCCAACAGCACATTATGTGATAAGGCTTGTAAAATGCCCCACCCCTACTCTATTTGAGTACATGATCTGCACCAATGAAATATAAAGATTTAGGGATTTCATATTCTTCCTACCCATATGGTTCCTAGTATAGTTATTTACAGTATCCACTTCCTGTTGAATTACTGTTCTAGCTTAGTGCTTCCAGTTTCTAGTTTTAATTGTTTCATCATGAGCCACAGGAGATTTTTCTCGATTTTCAAAATATTTTGTATTTCCTCACAGCTCAGTTTTTTTCTTGTCTTTTTTCCCCATTACCATTTATCCCCCTTACACCCTCTTCCACCTCCACCCACACCTTTCCCCTCTGCAATCACACTTGCCCATGTCCATGAGTCCTTTTCCTTTTTTGCTCCATCTCTCCACCCTCTAACCCCCACCCTCCTGTACTGCTCAGTTTTGAAGGTAGTGTCCTTAATGGCAAGGATCCAACCTATCTCTTACTGGGTTAATACAATTCCAATTTTTGGTTTTTAAATAAGTTAAGGAAGGGACGGGGTTGAATAATAAAAGACACATTGATTTTACAGTAAATGACTTTAGAAGAAATGCGACTGCAATTGGTGATTTATGATAGGTAAAAATGAAAGTATATTCCATTCACCTTTTATACATAGGGCTAGGCCATTAAAAATTCTGCAGCGGTTTACGTTTTTCTAAGCCACCTGGCACGTAGTGGGTGCATCTCTTTTCCGTGACTAACTTAAGACTGAAAAACTCCTCAGTAAAGGCATCTACACACCACTACTCTTATTACCATCAACATCACTAGTCTCGCAGGCCAACTCACGTGGGCCGCTAAACGGCATTTATTGGCTGGCTTCGCGCAAGGAGACACGTCTCATCTTAGCAGTGAACTTCTTGCGGCTGACGCTAGCCAATCGAAAAACAGTTTTTCGCCAGGGGCCCTCTCCACCTGTTCTGAGAGATGAGGGGCGGGGCTGGCGCCGGGCGCGGAGGCGTCACGTAGTCCATGGTAACGACGCTCAACTCAAAGATGGCGCCCGAGTGGGGTGGAGGAGTGGGTTCCTCCGGTTCAGGCCCGGGCCCCAGCCAGTGGCACTGGAGCGGTTCTTTATGGGTCCGAGGCGTTGTATTCCTGTTGGGCGCGGTGCGGGCAAGCGCTACATCTGTTCCTGTCTCCTTGGACAGTTCACCTCCCTGCCGGCACCACGTCCCCGCTGACACTGAGGTAGGGCGGCGGAGGGGCGGGAACGGGCCCTGTGAGGGTAAAGTAATTCGAGAGGCAGTGGCAAGGAAAACAGTAATTGGAACAAGGCGTACTGGAGGAGGAAGCAAAATTGGGCCAAAGACTGAATGAACTCTTGAAGGGTTGGGACCGGCCATCAACTCCGTTCCTGCCCCAGCGAAGTGGCTGAGTGACACTCAGAACATCATCACTTTACTGTGCGGAGATTTGTGCGTAGCAGGTAGTCCTAGAGTAGTGGTTTTAAAATTTGAACATGCATCACAGTCACCTGAAGGGCTTGTTAAAATAGATTGCTGCCCAACTCCCCTACTTTCTGACCCATTAAGTCTGGGATGGGTCGTCGGTATTTGCAGTTCAAGTTCCCAGATGGCTGGTGATGCTGCTTGTCCTAGGACCACCCTTCTAAAGGTTTGGGAAGGAATTGATTGGAGAACCAAAGGCATTGGACAGATATTGGGGGTTTTGTGGAGACAAAATTCAGATTTATTTTCAAATTACTTCATCACTTTGCTTACCTTACCCTGCTCTCCTGCCCTGGAAGTGCCTCCCTCCTTCCCACTCCATTTTTCTCACTGCCTAAATTCTTTCAATCTAAATTCTTTCAGTCTCAGTTTAACTTCCATTAGCTCAAGTCACCCTGCTGAAAGCACGCCAGCAGAATGCTCTTTCCATTTCCGGAACGCCTTTTTTTTCTTTTTCTTTTAAGTATATTTTATTGATTATGCTATTACAGTTGTCCCATTTTTCTCCCCTAACCCCCTCCGCCCTGCAAACCCCCTCTCACTAACACCCCTCACCGCCCCCGCCCCACCTTAGTTCATGTCCATGGGTCACCCATATAAGTTCTTTGGCTTCTCCATTTCCTATACTATTCTTAACCTCCCCCTGTCTGTTTTGTACCTACCAATTATACTTCTTATTCCCTGTACCTATTCCCCCATTCACCTCCACCCCCTCCCCACTGATAGTCCTCCATGTGATCTCCATTTCTGTGATTCTGTTCATGTTCTAGTTGTTTGCTTAGTTTGTTTTTGTTTTTAGGTTCAGTTGATAGTTGTGAGATTGTTGTCATTTTACTGTTAATAGTTTTCATCTTCTTTTTCTTACATAAGTCCCTTTAACATTTGATATAATAAGGGCTTGGTGATGATGGACTCCTTTAACTTGACCTTGTCTGGGAAGCACTTTATCTGCCCTTTCATTCTAAATAATAGCTCTGCTGGATGGAGAAATCTTGAATATAGGCTCTTGACTTTCATAACTTTGAATACTTCTTTCCAGCCCCTTCTTGCCTGTAAGGTTTCTTTTGAGAACTCGGCTGGTAGTCTGATGGGAGCTCCTTTGTAGGTAACTGTCTCCTTTTCTCTTGCTGCTTTTAAGATTCTCTCCTTATTTTTAATCTTGGGTAATGTAATGATGTGCCTTGGTGTGTGCTTCCTTGGGTCCAACTTCTTTGGGACTCTCTGAGCTTCCTGGACTTCCTGGAAGTCTATTTCCTTTGCCCCATTAGGGAAGTTCTCCTTCATTATTTGTTCAATTAAGTTTTCAATGTGTTGCTCTTCCTCTTCACCTCCTGGCACCCCTGTGATACAGATGTTGGAATGTTTGCAGTTGTCCCAGAGGTTCCTCAGCCTCTCCTCATTTTTTTTTGAATTCTTGTTTCTTTATTCCGTTCTGGTGGAATGTTTATTTCTTCTTTCTGTTCCAAATCGTTGGTCTGAGTCCTGGTTTCCTTCCCTTCATTGTTGATTCCCTGTGTGTTTTGTTTTATTTCACTTTGCATAGCCTTCACATTTTCTCTGTTTTGTGACCATACTCAACCATTTCTGTGAGCATCCAGATTACCAGTGTTTTGAACTCTGCATCTGTTAGGTTGGCTATCCAACACTTTGTTCTGTTTTTGGAGCTTTGATCTGTTCTTTCCTTTGGGCCATATTTTTTTTCCTCTGGTGCACCTGTTTACATTGTGAGGGGTGGAACCTTAGGTATTTGCCAGGGCGGGGCAACCCATGTGCTGCTTTGTGGTGCTGTCTGTTGGGGAGGGGTCTGAGAGGGAACAGTGCTGCTTAGTCAGCTCTTGGTGGCTTTCCGTCACTTCCCCTGCTACCCACAAGCAAATTGGGCCCTTTTGGTGCTGGTTCCTGGGTGGGTGGGTTTGTGTACACTCTAGGACCCTTAGGGCTCCTCCAAGGTACTCTCCCATGAGGCTGGGACTTTCTCCTGCTACCACGACCCCTAGAGGTTTTTACAGGTAGAGGTTTTGAAGCTTTCTTTTCCCACACTGGAACCCTGGGTTGTGTGGTCTGTCTCGTTCCCAGTTGGTCCTCCAGGTTTATCCACATGCAAATGTGGACCACCAGCTGCTCTCTGGCCTGCCTGGTCCTCCTGCCCCTGCCTTGCTGCTTCCCCTCTGCCCCGCTTCCTGTCTCTTTACCCACCCCGGCTCCCTGTCTCCATCCTCCTACCAGTCTGGTTGAATGTTTCTTCTTTAATTCCTTGGTTGTTGGACTTCCATACAGGTTGATTTTCTGGCAGTTCTGGTTGTTTTTTGTTTTTAAATTGGCCCTGGCTGGTGTAGCTCAGTGGATTGAGTGCGGGCCTGCAAACTGAAGGGTCGCCAGTTGGATTCCCCCATCAGGGCACATACCTGGGTTGCAGGCCAGGTCCTCAGTAGGGAGTGTGTGAGAGGCAGCCACACATTGATGTTTCTCTCCCTCTGTTTCTCCTTCCCCACTCTTTAAAAATAAAAATAAATAAAATCTTTAAAGAGTTTAGCTCTAAAAAAAAAATTTGTTGTTGTCCTTCTTTTGGTTGTGCGAGGAGACAGAGTGTATCTACCTATGCCTCCATCTTGGCCGGAAGTCCCATTTCTCAGTAGGTGTTATATGTACTCTCTTCTGTCACGTAACCAGCTACTACTATGTGATGTTAGTTTATTTTTTAGGCATGTCTTGCCTTTGTAGTTAAAATTTTTTTTAATATATATATTTTAAAGAGTTTATTTTTTAGAGAGAGGGGAAGTGAGGGAGAAAGAGAGGGAGAAAAACATCCATGTGCAAGAGAAATATCTGTCGGCTACCTCCCTCATGCCCCCAACTTGGGTCCTGGCTTGCAATCCAGGTATGTGCCCTGATTGGGAATCAAACTGGTGACAGTAACCGCTTGCTTTGCAGAATGACACACAATTGCTGAACCACACCAGCCAGGGCTGTAAGTTGTAAGGTTCTTTAGAATAAATTTCCTGTCTTATGCTTTGATTACTCCATAGTACTAAGCTCAGAGGAAGAGCCCACAACAATTACTACTGAGGAACAGAGATGCAGTATCTGGGGCAGGGCTGCATGTTATGATTGGTTGTACTACTTGTTACTTTATCAAGAAATGTTAACCTAGAAATTACTTTATCAAGAAATGTTAACCTAGAAATTTTCAGTGCAACCCAGAAACCTAAGACTACTCATTTTTGTGGTAATATAAAAAAACTTTTGTGCACAGTGTTCAACCATATGTACCAAAATATTAAGTTTGGGGTTTGTAGTGGTATTACAGTTTTTATCAGGACACTGCATTTTGGCTGAATTATTTTATTTTTTTAGGCCCTTAGCAACTTTTAAGTTTATGATACATTGTTGTGTATATTCACTATGCTAATGCATGAGATTTCAGGATTTTTTTATCTACTGGTTGCAAGTTTGTACCTATAAACAACATATCTCCAATTCCCCCACCTCTCTGATAAATTCTTTTAAAAAAAATTCCCACAAAACCCTGTGCTTCTTTCTATTTAGATAAAAATAAGTGAAAGTAGTTCAAAGACCTGCCAAATACCTGCTAGAAGGAAACTTAATGGCTTTTTTTCTCCTCATGGTTTTCTCCAGTGTACAAATTTCCAACCTCTATTTGAACATCTCCATGAATAGGGGAATTATTGCCGGAGGCAGCACCTATGCTTTTTGGAGACCAGCATTATTAAAGTTTTCCTTTTTATAAGAGCCGAAAACTGTTTCTGAAATTTCCATCCCCCGTGACCCCAATTCCTATTTATGCCTCTTGGCTAAACAAACTCAGTAGTGACAGTGTTTCAGATATTCAAAGCAAGATACTAAGTTCTTGACAGTTCTCATCCCTAATAAATTTTGCTAGTTCTTGGTGGAGTATGTAATAGCAAGCTCTTTTAACCGTTTTCTGCTTTAACTTGAACACAATGTATAGGCAAGAACTGTTCATTCTACTCTTACCAGTTATATGCTACAGGAAATTATAATAACTTTTCCTGGTGATCGTGAGGAACCACAAAACATTTTGACTCATTTAACGTCCTCAATTAAAACCTCTGTGTTATGTTCTGTTTTTACTTTTTATTATATAAATTGAAACCAAAAACAGACTAGTATAATGAATTCCCATGGACTCATCACCCAGCTTCAACACATCAATATTCTGTCATTCTTGTTTCATGTACTTCTATTCATTCCCCATCCTTCCACTTGCTACTGCTTTTAAAAGTTTTGGGGGCTAAAATTTACATATATTGAAATGCAACAGAGGCAGATATCTAAATCCATGTAAAACTCACAACCCAATCATAGTGTAGAACATTTCCATATCTTCAGGAAGTTCCCTTCTGTCCTGCGCCAGTCAGCCTCCCGTCCACCCCAGGCAATTATTGTTCTTATTTTTATTTTACATTAGATTTAGATTTTATAACAGATCAGTTTTGCTTGTTCTAGAATGTAGTTTGCATAAATAGAGTGATATAGTATATATTATTATATAGTAGATTATATTGAATTTTCCAGTAGTAAATCAACCTTGTATTTTTGGGATAGACCCTACTTGGTCATGATGTATTCTTTTTATAGACCTCAAAATTCAATTTGCTAATAGATTGTTAAGGACTTTTGTATCTATGTTTATGAGTGATGTTAGTTTACAATTTCCTTTTTTTGTCAAGTTTTTATTAGCTTTTGATATCAGAATTATACTGACCTCACAGAATGAGTTGGGATGTGTTCCATCCTCTTCTATTTTCTAAAAGAGTTTGTATAAAATTGAACCCAACCCTGGCTGGTGTGGCTCAGTTGGTTGGAGCATTGTCCCATGCACCAAAGGGTTGGCGGTTCAGTTCCCAGTTAGGGGACATACCTAGGTTGTGGGTTTGATCACTAGTTGGGGCATGTGTGGCGGCAACCAATCCATGTTTTTTTCTCGCATTGATGTTTCTCTCCACCCACCCCCCCCCAAAATCAATAAACATTTTTAAAAAATAAAAATAAAATTGAAATCATTTCCTTTAATTTTCGGTATAGTGCCTGACTAAAACCACATGGGCTTGGAGTTTTCTCATACAGAGTTTTAAAAATACCTTTGTTGAGCTATAATTTATATACTCTGCCATAAAATTCATCCACTTAATTGTCCAACTGAATGGTTTTTAATAAGTTTACAGAGTTGCGCAACCATCACTACAATCCAATTTTAGAAAATTTCCACTACGAGAAGATCCTTTGTGCCCATTTATACTCAATCCTTATTTTCAGTCAACTACTATGTAGGGAGGTTAAGATAAAACCCATTTCTCTGATACAATTCTATTCGTGTTTTCTGTTCGATCTTGTCATTTTGGGTACCTTGTGTTTTTCATGGACTTTATTTCATCCGAATTGTCAAATTTATTGGCATAAAGTTGTTCATAATAATTGACCCTTGTGGGTGAAGAAAGTAAGAAGTTAGAAAATAGTCATGGGGTTATAAAATACACAATAGGGAATACAGTCAATAACATTGCAATAACTCTGTATGGTGCCAAGTGGGTACTAGAATTATCAAGGGAATCACTTCACAGTTTATATAATTGTCTAACTACTATGCTGAACACCTGAAATAAATGTATTAAAAAGTTATCTTTTGGTCTCTGTAGAATATTTACTCTTTCATTTCTAATGGGGTAATTGGTGTTTATTTTGTTTTATCCGAATCTAGTCTTGCTAGGAAATTATTAATTGTATTAATTCTTACAATAACCAACTGTTGGCTTTGGTAATTTTCTTTAGTGATTGTTATCTATTTTCTGGTTTTCTGTTCTTGATTTAATTTCTTCTTTCAAATTATTGCGGATTTACTTTTTTCATATTGTTAGGTGGAAACTTAGATCATTGTTATGGAACCTTTTTTTCTTTCTAATATAAACATTCAAAAATACAAATTTTCCTCTAAGTAGGTACAACTTTAGCTGCACCTCATAGATTTTGATACATTGTATTTTAATTATTGTTTAGTTCAAAGTGTTTTTATTTTCCTTGACAATTTCTTCTTTGAGCCATGGGTTATTAAAAATGTTTAAAGTATAATTTCTAAATATTTAGTCTTTTCTAGATGCCTTATGTTAATAATTTCTAATTTAGAGGGTATCTTCTATAAGATTTCAATACTTTGAAATTTGAGATTCTTTTATTTATACTTCAGCATATGTTTTATCCTATTTAACTTTTCATGTGTATTTGTAAAGAATATATATTTTGTAATTACTGAATATAGGTTTCTATACATGTCAGTAAGGTGTGGTGATTGACAGTTTAGTTCAGATTGCTATATTCTACATTTTTTTGGTTTAATTGTTAGGGTCTTAAAACTCTCTAAGATTGGTTCCAGTCAAGATGGAGGAGGCATAGGTAAACATGCCTTGCCTCTGCACACAACTATAGCAAAAAATACAACTATACTACAAAGTGAATTTTCAGAAAATCAAGGCATGTGGAAGTCTGACAACGAAGGATTTAAAGAAGCCACATTTATCCAGATGGGTAAGAGGGGTGCAGATGTGGAGAGGTGTGGAGATGGGAACAAGTGGTCCCAATTCATGTGTGTTGGATAAAAAATGGGAGGGATAGCTCGGGAGTAAGAGATCCTAGCCCCAATCCAGACCACCTAGCCCAGGGTCCCAGTGGCAGAAAGGTAAGTCCCCATAACTTCTGGCTGTAAAAACCAGTGGAAGAAACTGCATCCTCTTAAAAGGCCCACAACAGACTTAGGGCTCACATAGACACACCACCATTGGGTTTCAGTACCAGGGCAACAGCTGGAAGGGCACTAGTGGCATATGGGAAGATAGAGAAGTACAAATGAGGAGACAGCTTCCTCCTGGGCAAAACCCCAGAGGCCAGGCAGTGACATTTTTCTACTCTCTGAGCCCTCTCCCACACAGAGCAATGTAGCAGTCACATGGGTTGTCCCGTCCTAGTGATTACATAAGGCTCTGCCCCATGTAACTTAATAGGTACACTAAGACAGAGTCAAAGTAGCTCTACCTAATACACAGAAACAAACACAGGGAGGCTACCAAAATGAGGAGACAAAGAAATATGACCCAAATGAAAGAACAGAACAAAACTCCAGAAAAAGAACGGAACGAAATGGGGATAAGCAACCTGTCAGAGGCACAGTTCAAAACACTGGTTATCAGGATGCTCCAGGAACTCATTGGGTACTTCAAGGCCATAAGAAAGACCCAGGCAGAAATGAAAATTGCATCAAGTGAAATAAAGAAAAATCTACAGGGAACCAACAGTGGAGAGGATGAAGCCGAGAATCAAATCAACGATTTGGAACACAAGGAAGGAAAAAGGATTCAATCAGAACAGCAGGAAGTAAAAAGAATTTTAAAAAATGAGGATAGGCTTAGGAATCTCTGGGACATCTTTAAATGTACCAACATCTGAATCATAGGGATGCCAGAAGGAGAAGAGAGAGAGCAAGAAATTGAAACTTATTTGAAAAAATAATGAAAGAAAACTTGCCTAATTTGGTGAAGGAAATAGACATACAAGTTCAAGAAGCACAGAGAGTCCCCAACAAGGTGGATCCAAAGAGGACCACACTAAGACATCATAATTAAAATGCCAAATGTTAAAGATAAAGAGAAAATCTTAAAAGCAGCAAGAGAAAAACAGGCAATTACCTAAAAAGGAGTTCCTATAAGACTGTCAGCTGATTTCTCAAAAGAAACTTTGCAGGCTAGAAGGGACTTAAAAGAAGTATTTCAAGTGATGAAAGGGAAGGACCTACTACCTGGATTACTCTATATAGCAAAGTTATCATTTAGAATTAAAGGGCAGATAAAGTGCTTTCTAGGCAAGGAAAAATGAAAGGAGTTCATCATCACCAAGCCATTGTTGTATGAAATGCTACAGGGAGTTATATTAAAAAAAGAAGATCAAAACAATGAACATTAAAGCAGCAATAAATTCACAACTATCTATTGATGAATCCAAATAACAAACTAAGCCAAGAAGCAGAACAGAAACAGAATCATAGATACAAAGACCATTTGGAGGGTTATTTGTTGGGAGGGGGAATGGGGAAAATGGGGGGAGAGGTGCAGGGATTAAGGAGCACAAATTGGTACGTACAAAATAGGGATGTTGAGAACAGTATAGATAATGGAGTAGCAAAAGAACTTATATGCATGACCCATGGACATGAACTAAGGTGGGGAATGCTGGACAGAATGGGTGTTCTGGGTAGATGGGGGAAAAGGGGAAAAAACTGGGACAACTGTAGTAACACGATCAATAAAATATATTTTTAAAAAATCTCTAAGATTGTAAATTTGTCTTCCTTTGGTTCTGTCAGTTTTTGCTGTATGGATTTGGATTATGTTGTTGGACAGATTTAAATTATAATTATGTCTTTCTGATGTATTAACCCTGTCAAGTGGTATCAGTTTTCATCACAAAATTTTGCTCTTTATTTCTGGTAATACTCACTGTCTTGAAGTTTATTTTGTCTGATGTTAATGTAGCCATTTCAGCTTGCTTATAATTAGAGCATACATGATACATATTTTTACATTCTTTTACATTTAACCTTCTTTGTTATATGTGTGTATGTTTGCTTTAGGGATTACAATATGTATCTTTTGCTCATTACGAATATTTAATGTTGATTTTGCCTTATCATAATGACTAGGATGGTCAATATGATGCTGAATAAGAGTGGTGAGAGTAGACATCCTTGCATCGTTCCAGGTATTAAGGGGAAAGCGTTTAGTCTTCCACTATTAAGAATACTTGTTATGATTCTTTTGTAGATATGCTTTATTAGGTTAAGAAAATTACCTGCTATTCCTAGTTTGCTGATAGTTTTTAAGTCATAAATGGATGTTGAATTTTATTAAATGTCTTTTTTGCATCAATTGGTATAATTGTGTAGGTTTTTTCTTTACTGTGTTCGTGTTGTGAATTACATTGATTTTTTTGAATGATGAACTAGTCTTATATTCCCAATATAAAATCTCACTTGGTCATGATGTATTAACCCTTTTTACATCTTGCTGGATTCAATTAGCTAATAGTTTGTTGGTGCTTTTGCACACATATTCAGGCTGGATGTTAGTCTACAGCGTTTTGGGTTTTTTTCCCCTTCGGTAATTTTGTTGGGTTTGGGCTTAGGGTAATACCGTAGAATGTATGAGTTGGGAAATAACCCTTTTATGTCTAATTTAGGAAGAGTTTGCATGCAGTCAGTGTTATTTCTTCCTTAAATTTTTAGTAGAATTTATGAATGAAACCATCTCAGTGTGGAATTTTCTTTGAGAGTTGTAACCTAAGAACTCAATTTTTAAAATAGATATTGGGTTACTTGGGTTTTCTATTTATTTTTTATTGTGTTTTAGTAAGTTAAGTAATTCAAAGAATTTCCTTTCATTGAGGTGGTCAATTTATGGACAGAAAGATTTTATTAATAATTCCTTTTGCTCTTTTAAATGTCTGTAAAGGGTTTGGGTACCAATTCTAACTTGTAGGGTATTTTCACATACCACCTAGCAACTGGGTGTCCTACAGTTTAACTCAGTTCTGACATTATCTACCTAGAGATAACGTCAGATTCCACAGGTTAAGGGTTTAGTTCTATAAGACTACTTCCACCAACCACCCTCATTTCAGACACCAATCTTAAGTCCAGGTTGTTACCTGAGCTTTTGACCTAGTGGGTATAGAGTGGAGGTTTTGATGACCCCCAGCTTGGGTTCAAGTAATTTGCAGAGCAACTCACAAAACTCAGAGAAAATTTTTACTTACTGGAATATCAGTATGTTATCAAAGGATATAACTCAAGAACAGTCAGATGGAAGAGATGCAAGATATGGAAAAAGGCATAGAGCTTCTGTGCTCTGCAGGCACGCCCCTCTTGCTAAATCTCTTGCTGTCTACCACCTCGGAAGCTCTCCAACCATCCTAGTGTAACAGAAGGAATCTGGCCAGATCACTAGGAAAAGGAGGGAGATCCCCGAGGCAGAACAAAAGGCTGCACCCCCTGAAGTGAGGGAGGGGTCACAAGAAACCCTAAGGCAGTGGACTGAAGCTGCAGCCCTGCAAGGGACTCCATACCGTCAGGTTAGGGTAAACAAACTATTATGTGACAGAGACGTGACAGAGACACCGCCCCTGTGCACCACTAGAAAACCCTCCCACCCGCTTCTGGATCATGGCAGCTGGAAGAGGGGCAGAGATACTGCAGAGGCTGACATGCACCCCCATGGGACTGGCTAGAAAAGCAGGACGCTTCAGGCATGCGTAGGATTTTGGAGCAGGAGATTTAAACGGAGGGTGCAGTCTAGGCCCTTTTGCATTTCTCTCACTCGACAGGTAGGCGGAGGGGACAGCTGGAGCATTCACAGGAGCTGGTGGACGCTGGGCCCAGCTAGTGGCTCTTGTCTTGCCCTTGGTCACGTGGACGGGGGCAGGCTTAAAGGATCTGTGTGCCTCACCAGAGGTGGGCCCACGGGATGCTGTGACTGCGCTGTGCAGCATGGGTCCCAGACTGCTTCTATTCTCTCAGAGCAGCACACAGACTTTTGGGCCAGGAACATTCGCAGGCCTTGGGAATGTGAGCAGCCTTGGACCTTGGGACCCCACTGACAGACCCCCTTGCACGACTGGTTGCAGTGATCTGATAGTGTGCCCCCAGCCTTGGGACAGGGAGGAAGCTGCAAGAGGCATTGGCGACACCAGTCCTACAAGTGCACACTCCTGAAAGAGAGAGAACCTGAAGCTAGAGAGCTGGAAACCTGTTCATGTAACAGCCTTGAGCTCCAGGATGACAGATAAGAATGGAGCAGGGTGTCTGGACACTGACTCTGGTACTAGGGGTGGCTCACTTCTTTCTGTGTTTGGTAGAAGAGATTGACCTGGAGCTGGGTAGTGTCTAGTCCTCCATATTGGGCAACCTGTTTATAAAGATGTTTCTTTCTTCCCCACCAATTTTATGTTATGCTTGTGTTTTGCAGCAGGCAGTTGAATCCCACTCTGTTCAGTAACAATGGGTTTTATGGAGTCTTCATTGTATAGGACATAATTGGTTAAATTGTTGACCATTTGTGATTTAGCTCAATCTCCAGGTTTTCCCCTCTCTTCAGAGTTGGTGGTGGTTGTGGGGGATACAGAACTGGAAGTTCAAACCCTTTAATCACATGTTTGACTCCCCTGGCAACTAGTTCTCATCCTTTGGTGCTTTCCAAAAGTCACCTTATTAATATAACAAAATATACCTTTATTTCTCTCATCACTTAGGAAATTCCAAGAGTTTTAGTAACTCTGTGCCAGAAACAGGACAAATACCAAATACATAGATCTTATAAATCACAATATCACAGTCTATAAAGTCTGTAGTGATGTCTCCTGTTTCACTGATACTGATATTGGTAATTTTGTTCTCTCTCATCGTCAGTCTGCTTAGAGGTTTACCAATTGTGTTGATCTCAGATTGGTTTCATAAGGTCTGAGTTTCATTGATTTTTCTGTATTATTTTTCTGTTTTCAATTTAAATCATTTTTCTCTTATCCTTACTATTTCCTTCCTTCTGCTTTTTAATTTGCTGTTCTTCCAGTTTCTTAATATGGAAGCCTAGATATTTAAGCTGAGATTATTTGTTCTAATATAAGTATTTAAAAAAATTTTTCTCTAAATGCTGCTTTAGCTATATCCTGTGAATTTTTTCATTAAATTCAAAATATTTTTCATCTTTCTTGTGACTTTGTCTTTAGAAGTTTGTTGTTTGATTTTTTAATATTTGGGGATTTCCTAGTTATCGTTTTGTAATTGCATTCTAGTTTAATTTTGTTATTGGTAGAGAATATTCTTTGTATGATTTCAGTATTTTTATTACTTAAGGTTTATTTTATAGTCAAAAATGTAATCTATCTAGGTGACTATTTCATGTGTACTTGAGAAGAATGTACGTTCTGCTTTTGCTGGGCAAGTGTACTGTAAATGTCAGGTCAAGTTAGTTTTAGTGCTGCTCAGGCCTCCTATATCCCTACTGATTTTCTGTATATTTTTGTCAGTTACTGACATGAGAGTGTTGAAAGCTGCAGCTATAATTGTGGGTTTGTCTATTTCTTTTTCCAGTTTTTGCTTCAGGAATTTTGAAGCTTTGCAGTAGGTGTTTACACATTTTAGATTTTTTTTTTCTTCACAAATTGATCCATTTAACATTATATACTGTCCTTCTCTTTATCCCTGGTAATGTTACTCATTTTGATATTTGTTTAATATTTACTAATATAGCCACTCTGGCTTTCTTTTGATGAATGTCAAACATGATATATCTTTCTCTGTCTCTATACTTGCAACATCTCTATGTCTTTATAGTTAAAATGGGTTTTTTGTAGGTAGCGAATAGCTGGATTATGCTTTTATCTAGTCTGACAATCTCTACTTTTCTAGTGGAAATGTTCAGTCCATTTATATTGAACGTTTACACTTAACGTGATTATTGGCATGGCTGGATTTTAGTTTACAATTTAGTGGTTTTCTTTTTGTTTCACGTGGCTTTTTGTTTCTTACTTTTGTTCTTCTTTTAGTATTCTGATTCCTCACTTGACTTTTTAGCTATATCTCCTTTATTTTTTAAATTAAGGTGTAATTAACCTATAATAAAATATATTTTTGAGTATTTGCTCTAGTGATGACAATTTGTATCTTGTATTTATGATTCGACTTAAAGTTAATGTTCATGTTAAATATAGGAACTTTTAAACAACGTAGTTTCATTTACACCCTGGTTCTTTTACTGTTAATGTAATATATGTTACCTCCACATACATTATAAACCTCAAAATTACAATTTTATGATTTTACCTTCAAATTGTTAATGTCTGTAGAGAAATAAAGAGAAGAAATACAGTTGTTTGTATGGAAAATAATATAATAATTAATAAATAATAATATAGGAATAAACTGTTTTTTCATACTCACAATGGTAAAGCTGCTTTTGCCCCACCTTGTATGTGTATAATTGTGTTGAAGGTCTCTAAGACTACTCCAGGTTTTTTGCTAGAAGGGCTTACAGGATGCCGCATTTGGTCATACTCATAGCTCATATTTATTACAGTGAAGGGACACAAAGCACAATCAGGAAAGAGTAAATTCTCATGGAACAAAGACTGGAGGAAACCGAACACAAGCTTCTAAGAGTCCTCTCTAAGTGGAATCACATGGGAATGCTTAATTTCTTTTTTTTTAATTGATTTTAGAGAGGGAGGAAGGGGAGGAAGAAAGTAAGAAAAAGAGAGAAAGAAGCTTTGATTTGTTATATCACTTATTTATACATTTATTGGTTGATTCTTCTATGTGCCGTGACCAGGAATTGAACCTACAATCTTGGCATGTCTAGATGACATTCTAACCAACTGAGCTACCCAGCCAGGGCTGAATGCTTAATTTCTTCAGCATAATTTACAGCAACAAGCTGTGTTCTGCCAGGGAAGCTCATCTGAGCCTAGGAGTCCAGGGTTTTTGTTGGAGGTTGGTCATATAGGCACAATTTCAGTCACTAAAATTCCAGATACCAAGAAGTAAATAAGTGTTCAGCATAAACTCTATTGTTTCTGTTAACAGTTAAGGCATGGTGGTCCTCCCTTATCGCTTAAGTAAGTTTTATGTCAGGAAGGGAACTGTTTACCATATAAGTTCCCAGACCAGTGAAAGGTTAAGCTGGCAAGCAGGCCTTTCTAAAGATAGCAGTCTTGTGCCTGCTATGTTAACTTTTCTGCACAATAGTCTATATTTACTTACATACTTACCATTCTCCCTCATCCCTTCCTACAGATCTGGTATAGACTGGCAGAGCCCTCATGAGTAAGAGTAGTGCTTTTATGGAAGAGACTCTAGAGAATTCCTTTGCCCCTTCTGCCAGAGGATACAGCAAGAGCATGACCTTGTGAAGCAAGAAGTGGGCCCTCACCAGACATTCAATCTTCTGGCACCTTGATATTAGACTTACCAGCCTCCAAAACTGTGAGAAATAAGTTCCTATTGTTTGTGAGCCACCCAGTTTATGGTATTTTGTGATACTAGCCTGAACTAAGACAAGATCCAAGTTACTATCTAGTGTCATTTCCTTGACCATGAAGAATTTCCTTTAGTGTCCCCTGTAGAGCAGATCTGGTGATGATTCTCTCAGTTTTCATTTATCTGAAATATTTTTATTTCCCCTTTATTTTTGTTTTTATATTTTAAAGATTTTGTTTATTTTTTAGACAGAAGGGAAAGGAGGGGAAAGAGAGGGAGAGAAACATCAGTGTGTGGTTGCCTTTCCAGCACCACCTAATAGGGACCTGGCCTGAACCCAGGCATGTTCCCTGACTGGGAATCGAACTGGTGGTTCATAGGCTGACAGTCCACTGAGCCACACGAGCCAGGGCTAGTTCCCCTTTATTTTTGAAGGGTTGTTTCATTGGATTTACATTTCAGTGTTGAATGTCTTTCTTGCACTTTAACTATTTGTTCCAATGTTTTCCTGTCTCCATTTTTTAAAAAAAACTGAAGACTTTTTTTCAGAGTAGTTTTAGATTCACCCCAAAATAGAAACAGTATAAAGATTTTCCAAATATGCTCTTCCTCCTCACATGTATATACTCCCCTATTATCAACATCCCAACCAGAGTAGTAGTACTTTTGTTACAGTCATTGAACCTACAGTGACGCATCGTAATTACCCTAAGTCTTTAGTTTACATTAAGGTTCACTTGTTGTTGTATGTCTGTGGGTTTGGATAAATGTATAATAGTATATATATTCTCTTTTGTATTGTGTAGGGTATTTTCACTGTCCTAAAAATCTCTGTGCTCTGTTTGTTTCTTCCTCTCCCTTAACACCTCCCAAATACTGATCTTTGTAATGTGTCTATATTTTTGCCTTTTCCAGAATGTTGTGTAGTTGGACTCATACAGTATTTAGTCTTCTCAGATTGGCTTCTTTCACTTAGTAATATGCATTTGAGGTTCCTCCATGTCTTTCAGGGCTTGAAACCTCATCTTTTAGCTCTTAATAATATTTCATTGTTTGGATGTACCACAGTTTATTTATCCATCACATACTGAGCAACTTGGTTGCTTCTAAGTTTGGCAATTATGAATAAAGATGCTATAAATATCCATTTATGGGTTTTGTGTGGACATGTTTTTAACTCATTTGAGAAACTACCAAGAGCACATTTCCTGAGTTGTTACGGTAGGCATATGTTTAGTTTTGTAAGGAACTGCCACACTGTATTCCAAAGTGGCTGTACATTTTGTATTCTCAACAGCAATGAATGAGAGTTCTTTTTGCTCCACATCCTCATCAGCATTTGGTGTTGTCTGTGTTCCAGATTTTGGCTATTATAATAGGTATGTAGTGATATTTCATTGTCGTTTTAATTTGGATTTCTGTGGTGACATATAATGTGGAGCATCTTTTCATATCCTTATTTGCAGTCTCTATATTTTCCTTGGTGGGATGTCCATTAAAATTTTTGGCATTTTTAAAAAATTGGATTGTTTATTTTCTTCATTGTTGAATTTTAAGGGTTCTTTGTATATTTTGGATAATAGTCATTTATCAGATGTGCCTTTTGCAAATATTTTCTTTTAACCTGTGACTTATCTTTTTATTCTCTTGATGTTATCTTTCACTGAGCAGAAGTGTTGAATTTTAATAAAGTTGAATTACCAATTATTTCATTCATCAATCATGCCTTTAGTGCTATATCTAAAAAGTCATTGCCATACCCAAGGTCACCTAGGTTCACTCCTATCTTATCTTTTAAAAGTTTTATATTTTTGCATTTTACATTTAGGCCTGTAATCCGTTTTGAGTTAATTTTTATGAAGGATGTTAGGTGTGTGTCTAGATTTGTTTTTTTAAATGTGGATATCCAGTCACTCTAGCATCTTTTGCTGAAAAGACTATCTGCTCCACTGTATTACCTTTTTACCTTTCTCAAAGATCAGTTGACTGTATTTATGTGGTACTATTTCTGAGCTCTCTGTTCTCTTCTGTTGGTCTTTTTGTCTCTTCTTTTGCCAGTACTACACTGTCTTGATTCCTGTAGCTTTATGGTCATTCTTGAAGTCAGGTAGTGTCAGTCTTTCAACTTTGTTCTTCTTCTTCAGTATTGTGTGGACTATTTGGGGTCTTTGACCTCTCTATATAAATTTTAGAATCAGTTGGCTTATATCCACAATATAACTTGCAGGCATTTTGATTGAGATTACATTGAATCTATACATCAAGTTGGGAAGAACGGATTATCTTGACAATATTGAGTCTTCCTATCCATGAATATGAAATATCTTTCCATTTATTCATTCTTTTATTTTTTCTGGGTATTATACTTGAAATTTAGTTTATTAATTTTAAAAAAGATTTTATTTATTATTAGAGAGGGGAAGGGAAGGAGAAAGAGGGGAACGGAAACATTGATCAAGTTGCCTCTCACAACCCCTAGTTGGGGGCCTGGCCTGCAAGTCAGGCATGTGCCTTTACCAGTCATGGAACTGGTGATCCCTCAGTTCATGGGAGGAAGCTCAACCTACTGTGCCACACCAGTCAGGGCTAGTTTATTAATTTTTAAGTTAGGACCTCAGTTGGCTACTCTGTGCAACATCTTTTTAAAATTTTGAAAAATCTTTTTTTCAGGTCATAAATAAAGTCCATCTTAAGGCAAATCATGTTGTAAAGAGAGAGGTTAATGAACATTTAAGAATCAAGACTGTCTATGATAAAAGTATTGAAGAGTAAGTGCATATTTGTCATCTTTTTTATTAAGAATCAAGTTATTAAATATATTTTTATGTGTTATCTGAAGGTCCATAGATTGAACTAGGTGCTAAGGCACCTTCAAGGTGGAATTAAGCTAAAAATGCTTTTAGTTTGGAAAGATGATGGCTGTGGAGTATGATTAAAATCTATCCATCTGAATAATTTGAACAAAACGAATGTGGACCTACTTGGATGTGGTCAGTAATAGACCTAGAAACTACCTCCTCAATAATTCCTTGTAAAAAAAGTAAGAGGAAGTGCTTATGTATACAATAATATGAACATTTACAAAATTACTAACCAGGGAGATGATATAGTCTAAATATATTATTTAGTGTAAAAGGAACCCAGAAAACAGATAAATTATGAATCTATGGTAGTTTATGAAGATCTGTTAAGAGTAGTTGATGTCCTTTCCTGTCTAACTTCCCAAATGAATGAGATAGCATATGATTCTGTATAACACTGTGCTTTGGCACAGAGTAAACTCTCAAATGCTCATTGAGATAAATTGAAATTTTGGGGGATTGATACTGTACGCTTTCACAAAGCATTCCTTGGGGCTCCTGCCAGGTATGTTCTAAACAAATGAGATAGTGCTCTGCCCCAGCATGGCAATTCTTATGTTTCATGTTGTCAATTTCAGGTTGCTCCCTGAAAAAAGATACCTTGTTAAGGTAAGTAAAACATACTCACGGCTTCCATGGACATGGAAAACAAGGTGTGGGAATGATGAAATGGGGTACAGGGCAGAGGGGATATGGGGTGGGGGGGGAATGGGACAACTGTAATAGTATACTCAATAAAATTTAAAATTTCTTTTTTAAATAAAAATAAAAAATACTCATGGCTTGAACTGGATACTTAAAATGGGTATATTTTATTGTATGTAAATTCTACTTTGATAAAGAAAAATACATACATAACCTTTTGTGAATGACAGAATAAAAAATGTTGGTAGTGAATGGATAAATGTATTTATTATTTTTACCAAAGGTGTCTTTGTGATGCACTCACTTTGTGTTTGATATTAAATTAGTCTTCTTCTTTTACTAATTTAATATTCAATTAGTCTCCTCGTTTTCTTACTTGTTCTCTTAAGTTTTGGGACAGGAGAACACACTGAGGATAGTGTAAAAAAGCTGATTTTTGAAATACATTCAGAATTCCCTGTGGTGGAAATGCTTATTCTCCTGAAGATTAATTGACCTGAAAGGATGATATCCCAACATTGTTTATAGAAGAGCTAACCTCATTAGTTTTTTAACTGTTACAGAGAGTCTCAGACATATATACACACACACAAAGCCAATTCATTATGATTTACAGAAATAAGTGAAGTTAAAGTAAGTCATCTAAGCATAAGACTTTGTTTTTCTTTTTTTAAATTGAATTTAGTGGGGTGACATTGGTTAATAAAATTATAGAGGTTTCAGGTATACAATTCTATAATATATCATCTGTGTATTGTATTGTGTGTTCACCACCCCAAGTCAAGTCTCCTTCCATCAACATTTATCCCCCCCTTTCCCCTCTTCACCCTACCCCATCCTCCTTTTCTTGTGGTAATCACTATACTGTTGTCTTTGTCTATGAGTTTTTTGTTTGTTTTTTTGCTTAATCCCTTTACCAACATAAGATTTTCTTAACCTAAACTACCTTAATGTTGGAGCCAACTAACTCAGTCCCAAACGTGAAGTAATTTAGATTAATAGTTGAGATTTATATTTTCCAATATTCTATTTAAACAGAGATAGAGAAGGAAGTTTACATCTACTGTTCTCTCCCCAAACTCAACTAGAAAACTAGGAAATTCCTTTGCTCTGAGACTTAGTTACTCTTTAACCTACTCCTTGCCGCCTAACCTTTGACAAATTAATATCTATTTCAGAATTGTAAGGTTTTTTCTTTTTTTACCCTCAGCCATTAAAATCCTCTGCTTACTTGTTTTAAATGTCATTTATAATTTCAGTATAATTCTGACTGGTTTTCTTTTTTCAACTTTTATTTAGAACAAACTTTTTCCACAAGCTATTTCTTATTTAGAGAAGACTTTTCAGGTTCGTAGACCTGCAGGCACTATCTTACTTAGCAGGTATGTATGTCACATTAAACACAGATCATTTTCTTGTCTTTTAGTACTCTGCCCTACTCATTCTAACCAGTATGGCAAATTATGAAATTTACACTAGAATATTTTGCTATACTTTTTCTTACAGAATAAGATGCAAGGTGTTTTAAAAGAGTATAAAAGCATCTGTTGGGTAATCACTCTTTCCTGATTTTCTATTACATGGTGACCTACTAAATCTTTTCCTAGGATGTAGCTGTTCCCTCCCCCACTTGCTATGTTCCCTCTCTCCCTCCTTTGTTTGTTATGAGTATTAGCTTTAGGAAATATTTGAGTATTTGAAAACTGAGATCTGGAGGATTTCCCATGGAACCAAAATTCTTTCTTAGACCACTTTCTAATTATTAATGAACTAATATAGCAGTTACTAGTTTTCTTTTACAGTTTCTTTAACTGCTGTGAACTACTCTTTCCTTTTTTTTTTTTTTTGTATTAAACTTTGATGTTCAAATGAACTGAAGACAATGTGCAACAAACCAATACCTACGGAAGGAAAATGATCCCCATAGATACTGTACTGGAGAATGTGCAGAGCATACAAAATGTGGCCCAGTTATTGTGCCTGAGGAGCACCTCCAGGTAATTCAGCCTACTTTTGCAATGTTTTTATTCTTAGAATAAACAGAGTGGAAATTTTGAATGTGTCAAGAAATTTTTAGACTTAAAAGCTTCATTCTTCTACCAAAAGTAATCACAGTTAGCTATATTAATTTTATTCTTTCATTGGTTTTAAAATTTAATGATATTTTCTTTCCTTTTTTAAATCTTTAAAATTTATCTTTGGGTCTGCTGAATCATTGCAGCTTAGAACTTCATCTTTATCCTCTAAAACATCTTTTAGCAGTTATATACCCCAGTATTTATGAAGGGCAGTTTAACATTATCTCTTAAAATTAAAAAAAAAAAAATCTGTACTTCAACCCTACCTAGAAATATATTCCATAAAAATACTTATAACTATGTAATATATGTAGAAGGATATTCTTTGCCAAACTATAACTATGACTCTCTTTTTCTCTTGCTTGTGACCTGCACTTACCCCATGTGTTGGCATGCTCTCTTGCCCAGAGCACATGATCATGTGAGTCTAACAGCTACTGGAGCCCACAGCAGACAGTGCAGGTTCCAAAGGACTAAGCTTTAATATGAAGCAAAAACTCTGGACACTGGCTTTTGTTTTGGCCTTGCTGAAGACAAGGTTGGACCTTTTTCCATGGTGGGGTGGACAAAGAGGACACAGGGGCAGCCTTCTACATGAATAAACCTTGTTACCATACCACAGTCTTCCTGCATGAGTCCTTGGAATGCTTTCCATTTGACCCCATGGAAGAGCCTGATTTCCATCTCCAACATTTGACAAGCCAACAGGAGTTGGAGGATCTGTGGCTTGTGAATATAGCAAGGAGGCTAGCTTGTCCCCCATTGTCATCTTCTAGACATTACACATGCTGCCTCCAAGGGACAGCTGACTGACCTGAACTTTGCAAAATTCTTCTTCTCTGCATGAAGACTCCCCTACCTTTTTGCTCCTTTATTCCTTTAACAGATAGAAGGATCCTCTGAGCCTGGGGATAGACAGGACTCTATCCTTTGACAGTAAGAAACAGCTACAGAAGATGAGACCTTCATCCATGTACCCTTGTAAGATTACAAGGCTCATGGTCTTCAGGGGGGAATGTTATTATAGGTAATTAGCTAATTATTAATAAAGAAAGGGGAGCAAAGGGAATTAAACATTGAGCTTAATAAACTGGTGTGCATAAGCCTGTTTGCTTCACCAGGGGGCTACAGTGTCATACTCCAGGGGTTATAGCTCTGCTCCACCAACTTGATTAACACACCTTCCTCCCCCTACTCTGGTACTGGATTGCTGGGGGCACAAGAGGAGGTGCTGGACCATAGAGGTCGGTCAGTCTCACTAGGGGGTAGACCTATCAAAAATCCCAAAAGTTTGGGAAGTGCATTGGTTATTTTGAAAAAGCACCTGGTCCACCCCATTCCCAAGATAATATAATCCCAGGGGACAAAGAAACCCTCTGAATCTCTCTTGCTTGTGACCTGCACTTGCTACCTGTATTTGCGTACTCTCTTGCCTGAGAGCAGGCAGTCATGAGAGTCTAGCAGCTACTGGGGCCCACAGCAGATGGTGTGGACTCCAAAGGACTAAGCTTTAATATGAAGTGAAAACTCTGGACATTGGCTTTTGTTTTGGCCTTGCTGAAGACAAGGTTGGACTTTTTCCATGGCTGAATGGATGGAGAAGTAACACAGGGATAGCTCTTCACATGAATAAACCTTGTTACCACTCCACAAACACAAAAATACACTATAAATATACCTGTATTAGTATTAATTAAATTATAGCCGAACCACATAATGGAATACCATGTAGCTGTTGAAAAGTGAAGTAGATGTCTATATACTGACTTGGAAAGATATTTAAGCACTTAAATGAAAAAAAAAGTTTAAAATCAGCATGTGTAGTTAAGCTACTTTATTTAAAAATTATTCAGTTATTCCGCTTTCAATAAAGCTGAAATAAAAAGTTTTTTAAAAAGAAGATACATTCATACAATAAAAAATTATGAAGCATTCTGGGGGTATACACATATTAAAAAATCTGGACACAGCAAAATGTGGTTTTCTTTAAGAGTTGTATTGTGCAGGGGTTTTCTTTGGTAAGATATGTATTTTTGTAATGTTCAGGCTTTTCATAGTAAGTATATATTATATCAAAAAAGATAAAAATTTAAATGCATATATCAGAATACAATTTATTATACATATACCTTTGAAAATATTATTGCTATATTTTGTCTGTTGGACTGTGTTCTCATATTACTTATAGAAAATGAATACATTACTAAACATTGATTTGTAACCAAAATTAAGCATATGTTTAGATGAAGTTTACTTTGTAATTTTTTTCTTAAGGCATTTGAAGCTCAGTAAAGGCTTTTAGATCCCTATGTATTAGTACTAATACAAGTAAATTACTCAGTTTCCATTTTTTTCTCAAATTTATTTAGAGTGTAAAGGTGTGTAGGGACACATTTAAAAATTAAAACAACTTGTTAATTATGTATCCATCTCTTTTCCCAAGACATTAAAGACATTTCCTATACATTTTAAAACACATTTCTTTGCATCGTTTCTAAGGCATTTTTTTTTTTTTAATTATTGTGGCTTTTCCAGATTCTGCTTTCTACTTCTTGGGAGTCCTGTGGGTTTTTTTTTTTTTTAAGTAAATGAGTGATCATGGGAAAGCTTTAAAATCACAACTTTCATTAACACCAACTAGTAACAGGTTAAAGTAATTGAATTAAAGAAAAGGAGGATTAGAGAAGCAAGAGTAAACAATATAATGAAATAGGCATTTCTGATTTCTCTCGGCAAGTGTCACTTATGCCTCAAAAAAAACAATATACTAATTTTTTTAATTTATAATTTGAAGATTATGGTTGTTTAGGAACCTTTTAAATAAAAGAAGTTCTGTAAAACCAGACATTACAAGGGCAAAGTAAGGTTTGCTTAGAAAGCTAGAAACAAGAGTTACATTATACAATGACTATAACTTATTACCCTATGTACTTTTGTATTTGAATTTTTAAAAAGGTACATGAATTATTTATAATAGGAAATGTGTTAAATAAAACATTTTTATTAATTTTGAAATAACTAGATTTGTAGGATGTTGCAAAAAGTATAAGGGGCATGCCCTCCCTGGGCAGTAGGTATTGTGAGTTTGTGCCCCTTGTCCTAGTCAGCTCCTCTTGGGGCATGTGCGGGCTGGTGTTTCTAGAAGGAAAATGGCACAAGAAGCCCAGTCAGAGGAGCAGACCTCTGACCAAGGTCCTGCCACTTTCTACATTAGGAACCTCCTTCTTCAGACATAGCAGATATGCAATACTAACATAATAGGGTCTACTGAGGGTGCTATAAGCACCTCACAGACTCCAGCTTCAGGACAGGAGACCCTGGTTAGACCAAAGCCATTGCTTTTGAAGTTGTCAAAATCTGTTGGTACACAAAGGATGCTTATACTATAAAAGACCTTATATTTTGTCTTGGCCAGTATATTGTGAATAAACAATTATATGATGAGAAGCAACAACATATTGTGTATCATTCAAATGATCTTCTAAGGGGATTTGTTTGGAGCATCAGGATTCTCTGTGGAAGAACACAGAATATATACAATAACCTACAGAAACTGGTAGTAGTCAGCAGGATCCATCAGATTCAGGCACATCTGTGAGTAAAAACAGGTGTCACCTTGAAGATGGGAGTGATGAAAAAGACCCCATGCAAGAGCTGCAGGAAGTGAAACCTTCATCTTCAAACTTGATTCCTGGACTATCTGCATCATCTAGACAGAGAACAATTAGTGAGAAAGAAGAAAACTCAGGTAAATTACCTGGGGAATGTCAAAGAAAGTGCCACAAATCTGATAGTATTTCCTTTTCCTTTGATGAAGGCCTTGCTCTGTGTGTAATAAGGGAGATATGTTGTGAAAGAAGCAGTAGCAGTGAGTCAGCGGGGACTCCATCAAACTGAGATCTTGATGCTGGTGTATAAATGAACAATCAGGTTGGATCAAGATTAAGTTTCAGATAGATTCAGTGCAGAATATGAAGTTGAGTCTTTCAATTCAGAAGATGATAACATTGGTGAAGAAGGACAAGAACTCTCAGATAAAGATGTTGAAGTATATCAAGTTACTGTGTATCAGGCAGGGGAGAGTGATACAGATTGATTTGGAGATGATCCTGAAATTTTCTTAACTGACTTTTGGAAGGTTCCTGCATGCAATAAAATGAATCTTCCGCTTTCATGACGTTGCAATAGATGTTGGACCCTTTGTGAGAACTGGCTTCCTGAAAACAAAGGGAAAGAAAATGGGAACATACCTTAGAAGACCAAACTAGAAAACATAAGTAGAAGAGGGTTTTGATGTCCCTGATTATAAATTATCTATCTAGATAGATAGATAGATAGATAGATAGATAGACAGATATAGAGATAGATATATGTAGTGAATGATTTCCAAGAATCATGTGTTGAGGAAAATGAAAAGATTGCAAGAGCCTCCCAATCCCCAAAAAGTGAAGACTATTCTCAGCCGTCAGCTTCTAGTAGCATCATTTATAGCAACCAAGAAGATATTAAAGAGCCTGAGGGAAGAAACACAAGACAAAGAAGAAAGTGTGGCCCTGGCTGGTGTGTCTCAGTGGATTGAGTGCTGGCCTGCAAACCAAAGAGTCACTGGTTCAGTTCCCAGTCAGGACAGGTGTCTGGGTTGTAGGCCAGGTCCCTAGTAGGGGGTGTGGGAGAGAACCCAGATGTTTCTCTCCTTCTCTCCCTCCCTTCCTCTCTCTCTCTAAATACAATCTTAAAAAAAAAAAAGTGTGGAATCTCATTTTCCCAATAATACCATGAACTTTGTGTGATTTGAATATGCCAAGGCTGACCTAAACATGGTTGCATTGTCCAATGGCAAAAAAAGGATATCTTATGGCATGCTTTCTTTACATGTGCAAAGAAGCTAAAAAAGAAAAGAAAGAAAAAAAGAAGCCCTTCCCAGTATATAGACAACCAATTCAAATGATTGTGCTAGTTTATCTCTACTAGTTGACCTACCTATAAAAGTAGAATTATATGTTTCTAACTATATAACCCTAAAAATATAGATAACATGAAATTTTATTTTTTTATGTGTATAAAGCTAGAAGGTATCTTAGTGCATATAGATTTGTGTTCTGCAATTTACCTACTTTGGGAGACAGAGTAGTGAATATTCCCTTTCAGGAATTTTTCACTTCTGTTTATGTCATATTTAGGTTTTAATGAAATTTGAATTTGATATATAGCTCATCCTGTATTCTTACCCCTCATTTTAAATAATTTCCACTTTCTCTTAAACAAGTATCTTTAAAAAAATTAAATAGGACTTTTAAATGTAACTTATTTAGTACCTTTCATGTAAGGAGAAAAGTTTGTGTGAAAGATGTGATATTTAAATTTTAGATATTCTTAAACCTTTTGATCCTTAGTTTCTCTACTTTTCAGAACCTTTTAAAATACTCTTTCCAGATAAAAAAGAAATTGGTAGTTATATTTACTATATAAGTAAAAATGTTATTATCCAGCTTCTTTGGTATACTAAAGGATAGGTGGTAATGATGTTAGTTCAAGAAGTCAAGTTAAGCCTCCCTGGTACAATGTGGACTTGTCCTAGGCATCTTATAGGCTCTCTTCCATGCCTAATTGCAGGATTTAGTGCAGTCTGTTGTTTGAGTTGAGAACTTTGAAGACACTTTGAAGTGACTCCTTGGGCTGGATCTCATGGTTTTTGATAGTTACCTAGGTTTCAGACCTTTGTTTAAGGCCAGCGTTAGAAACCAGTGAATTCACAAAGACTAATTGAGAAATGTAATAAAGAGAAGGACCTTTTTTATTAAACTAGCTGGAAATGTCATAACTTTGCTCTAAATTGTCCAAAAATTTTGCATCACTTTTCTTTAAGAATGATAGTGTCAGAACATAGGATCCTAAGATATCTCAAACTGCATAGATTAACATCTTGATTTATATTTAAATATGAATCTTCAGCAAAACAGTGAAAATCACTTTGAAGGTTTTACTCCCATGTGTGACAGGTGTACACTCCCAGGTGTGGACAATAAAATTAGCTGAACTAAGTTTAGAAGGATAATTTCCCACAGCAAGTTTGTGCCAGTTACTAACTAACGTTACATTGTGTTAAACTTCAAAAACAAAAAAACATACTCATGACTTACCCTCGTATGCGTATACATACGTTAAGTACAAAACAAATGGCTGATGTGATTGTTACCTTGGCCAAAGAGTGGTCCTCAAATACAGTGAAACTTTATTAATTTGGGATTTATAATATTTTAAGTATAGAACTAAGTAGAATTAATCTTTTCTGAGGAGAGTTGGTAGTAAAAATGAGATTATAAATACTGTACATTCAGGGTATGTTAATACAACAATTATTCTATTTACAAAACATTCAGGTCTGTGCAAATAGTCTCATTCAGCACGTGTATGCGTTGCTAATGTAGTCTTGATTGTCTAAAGTTTTGGTTTGGTATACTTAACTATGGATTTATGAATAAATGATTTAGTAAATGTTTAAAAAATGTATAAGGAAGTCCCTTATAACTTTCGCCTGGTTTCAGGGTTTAAACCTTTTGTAATTCTGCCCTGGCTGGTGTTGTTCAGTGGATTGAGCACCAGCCTGCAAACTGAAAGGTCACTGGTTTGATTCCCGATCAAGGCACATGCCTGGGTTGCAGGCCAGTTCCCCAGTTGGGGGTGTGTGAGAGGCAACCAGTTTAGTATCTCTCACGTGTCAATGTTTCTCTCCCTCTCTTTCTCCCTTCGCCTCTCTCTAAAAATTAAAAATAAATAAATAAATAAATAAATAAATAAAATCTCTAAAAAGTCTTTTGTATTTCTTTTTTGCATCCTAGTTGGCTACCCTTTATAAATAGCAATTGTTTGTTTGAATTAAGGTTATATATTTATGATGATTTTATATAAGGTAGAAATTTTAGTAAAATAAATTCAAAATTAGAGACAAGAAGTGAGTAGAGGGAGGTATGGATTTTGATAAAATTTGAGGGATACATAAAAATTAAACTATATGTATTCACAGTCCAGATTCACTATAAGTTGAAAGTCCCCACGCTAACCTTGTCTTGGTCTGATTTTCTGTTGCCCACCATGGGTGCAGCAATGCAGGGTATGCCGTGGGGGTAAGTGGCCCTGTGGAGCAGTGGGTGTGCCTGACCAAGAGGGTGTCCAGGATGCTGATTTTGTTCTTTATGTTGGTGCGCTGGCCACTGAGAGGTGCAGCCATGAAAACATCATCTCTTATGCAGCCTATTGTCAGCAGGAAGCAAAAATGGACAGGTAAACTTTCCATGAAACTTATTTCCCAAGATCTAATATGGGAGCTCTTAATACAAACTATTAAGTGTTTAGAATACAAGAAGTTTGCACTTGCCAGATTACCTTGAGTACTAAGAAACAGCGCACTGCCTGGGTGAGGACGGGGTAGGGAGTGGGGGAATCGAGTTATAGGATTTTACGCATATGGTACTGTCATATCAACTCCAAAGAAAAAGTCTACTGTCAAGAGAATTTTCTTGGCCACTAAATACCTCTCTGAGGAAACAATTTGAGCTTAAATTTTAGCAATTCTGTGCTAAGCTATAAGATGTTAAAAACAACTGTTCATCTATTACAATTGTCATATCATTTGATATGTGCTTTTAGCTAAATTATTATTTGAAAAATTAGAGTCCTCTTTTTTATTTATAAAAGATTTTTAAAAGATATTTCCAGTGGAGCAGCCTCGAAATGAAAGGTTGGAAATGCATTTTGAAAGACAGGTAGCTGCATGGTGGAACTGACTGAATTACTCTGGGTCCCAGTCAGCTCTTGGACTCTCAGGTTCTGGGTGCAGAGATGTAGAATTCTGTAGATTCTGGAAGGTATATACTATGAAAGAAGAGGATGGGAAGATAAAGATATTTGTGTGAATGACCAGTGTTGGCACAGGAGGAAGGGAATAGTGAGGTGGAGATAAGACGATTCAGCAAACTTTCAGCAACTGGAACGATTTGCTTATTGTCCTGTTATATATCTGGTTTCTCTCTCTACTTGTTTGTCCCTGTGCCTGTTACCTATAGTGAAATGGCGAAGTCAAATATGGATTTCTCAAGTAAGATAGTGTTAGAATTTGAATTTTTCAGTACATTCCTTTTTTGGTATATATTGGCATTTTTAAAAATTCATACTAAAGTATAGTTAACTGACTAAATTCTTTTGTAGGAATAGGTATTGATTAGCCATGCTAATCACATGAGAACACAGAAGTATGTCTTCAAAGTAAAGTACAGCGAAAGTTAGATGTTATGATACAAAATGACATTTGGTATTTAACAAAGACTTTTCTGACCTTGGGCAGTTTTTGATAGAAAAATATAGATTAATATCATAATGCGTATTGTTCTGGAATATAATAAAAATTCAATGTCTATTTTAACAGGCCAATAGCAGGATATGCTAACCTGTGTCCAAATATGATCTCTACCCAGCCTCAGGAGTTTATTGGGATGCTCTCCACAGTGAAACATGAGATTATTCATGCCCTGGTAAATTTGGCTAACTTTTTTGTTTTTATTTTTTGTCTTGGTTTTCTGTTTACTGTGCTCTCATTTTGATGTATATAGTACATTTTAAAATTATGTAGATTCTTAGATTCATGTTCTGTAAAACCTACTTGATTAGGCCTCTGTCAACAGAAAATTTATAATAATTAGCACATGGGCTAGGTTGAGTTATACTACTTAAAATAATTAAACGAGTTAATCCATTAGGCAAATTGGATTTTTGAGAAAATGATGAAACTTCTTCAGGAAAAAACAGTGATTTAAAATGACAACTGATATACAAATTATAGATCTTATCTCCTGCAGAGATCTCATTTCTGAAAGTCCTTTTGATCTATTTAGATTTCCTAAATTTATATGTATTACCTTATTCAGAACTTCTTCCATTTCTCTAATTTATCAAAAAATAGTGAATTTTTACTATATGTCTAGGGAATTAAACAACATTGCCTAACACCCTCGGAAATGTTCCCCTGATGTCATTTGTGTGTTTATGAAGTACATATGGCAGTAAAATAGAGAGGGTGGGTTACACAGATATGGATGTGATTCTTCTTAATTTTATCACTAAAAGTCTTTGGGATCTTATGCAAATTACTTAACCTTTGTAAACCTCAGTTTTATCTGTAAAATGAAGATAGTAGGACATACTACAATGGATTTATTTTCTTAAAGATTAAATAAAACATTTAAATGGCTTAGCACCCTGCTATACATAGTAAGGTGTAATAAAATTAGTGGCTATTATTTATTAGTGTTATTTAGTGAGCTGTCATGTATGACCTTGAAATGCAAGCCTTGGGGTTTTTTTAAATTGATTTTAGAGAGAAGATGGGAGAGAGAGAGAAATGTCAATTCATTCATTGGTTGTTTCTTGCATGTGTCCTGACTGGAGATTGAACCCACAACCTTGGCATATCAGGATGATACTCTTACCCACTGAGCCTTCCCCCAGCCCAAATATTAAGGAAATTTATTGATTTACTGGAAGTGTAAAGCATGGGGTTCAGGACTAACTTAACCTCATAATCCAACTCCATTTTCCTGTGCTTTCCTGGGTTGTATCCTTTTTAAGCCTCAGCCTTTAAATCAGCAAATACATTGAATAGCTCAGTGAAACTGTAATGTAACCATTTAGCACATACATCTTTCAAGTAAGGAGATTCTGCAATGCACCACCTATTTTCCCTTTATTAAAAAGGTAAGTTGTGCTAAATTTGGTGAAAGGCAAACATCATTCTAAGTAGCACTTTAAACTTTTAAGTTTTAAATCATAGATACTTGATGAGAGAACCAGAGAAAAACAACAGGTTTTAAATCTAGTTCATAAATGAACATGAATGGAGAGGTCCCAAACAAGAAATAAATCAGGTTACTAATAGACAATTCACAAAAGAAAAAATTCAGTTGGCCAAGAAATGTATGAGAAGGTATTCACTCTTACTGTAAGCAGTCAGATAACTTCAAATTAAAGTGAGATACCATTGAATATAAAAATATGTATTAGAGTTATGCAAATTAACTTCAAGTTAGTGGTTACCCTCTGGGAAGAGAGGGAGGAGAGAGGGTTTAGGTAATGAGGCTTCAGCAGTATTTACTCTGTAGTGTTTTATTTCTTTAAAAAAAATGAAGAAAATAAAGCAAAACTAACATCTTAAATCTTAAGGAGGATGCATAAGTTTCTATTAGATTTTTTAAACTCTTTCGTATGGTTGAATTATTTGAAAAATGGTAAAAAAAAAAACACCTAAAAAAAAAAGCTAAGAAATTTAAAGATTAGTTTAAGTCTCAAAAACCATCCTGGAAGATGGTAAGAATTAAATGTTTAACAACTACAGATACTCCATGTAAAGTTAAAAATGTTCATAGCTATCAACTACAGTCATTCATAGTACTTTGAATGCTAGATAATCCTGAAATATGAGTGCTTAGAAGAATTTTATGGTTGATGGAAAAAAATTTGCACTTAGAATATTATATAGGATGTTGTCTCATTAGTAAATCATACTATTTTAAGCTTTATGTAACCAGTGAATTGTATATTAAAAACTAATTAGATTTCTTAGCTGATTCTATTAAGTGTGCTTTACATCTTCAGAGATTAAAAAAGAAGAAGAAATACAGGGATAAAAGAATAATCTGGATTCCATTAATCATTTTGACAAGCCTTGAATGACACAGAGGCCACAGTTATGTAAGCAAAGAAATTTGCCAGTGAAATTAATTGATAACTTATGATTGTTAGTTATTTGAATATAAACTATAGTATATTCTCATGTATAAGACATACATAAAGAAGTAGCTAACAGAAATGCTTTGTTTTAGTTATTACATTAGGAATGAAAGGAAGAAATCTCACTAATGAAATAGGACATATCAAATGTCAACAATTTTTTTTGCCCATTTTCTCATCTTATGTGGAAGGGGAGGGATAAAGAATAGGAATTTGAGTACCTTTATGTGAAGAATACATTATCACTAAAATTGAAGTCTTAAAATGCTGTTTAAAAATGTGATTATAAACATACATATTCACATTGTAAAACAATTTTGGGAGTGTGAGTGATTTTTACATATTACCCTACCAGCAAAAGAACCACAGCTAACATTTTGATATATATGTTTCCATTCTTTTCTCTTTTCTTTTTTTTTGAGGGGAGGGGAGAGGAAGATTGCCTCCTGTGCAGCCCCTGACTGGGGACTGAACCCACAACTTAGGTGTGTGCCCTGACTGGGAATCAAACGCACAACGTTTTGGTGTACAGCGGGGATGCTTCAACTAACTGAGCCACCCAGCCAGGGCGAGTCTTCCTTACCTGTACACACACACAGACAACATACACACACATTTGTACTTTCAAAAACTGAAAGTGTATATTAAATGTGGACTTTGGGATCTATGACTTTGAATTTTTTGAATGCTCTTAGGAGCACACTTGATCACTCATCCCCTACTCTAAACTATATTGTTAATTGTTCTCAATAGTAGCATTCCCTGGATGCAGTTGTAGAGTTTAGTAAGTTCACATGAAGATCAACTGTGATAAACACATTCTTAAACAAATGCATTGTCTGTATCACTGTTAAAAAATATCTTTGTTACCATTACTTTTGGTTTCCTCACTCTATAACCTCAAGTAATTGGAATTTAAAATTCAAAAATAGGAAACACTTAATTGTTGCCCAGTTCAATATAAGTTCCTGTAGAAGTACTGATGTGGTGCTTTTATGTGGTTATGTCACTGTTATGGTGTCTCTAATCAGAACTGATATTTTTCCACTTTAAGATGTTTTGAACTTTTTCTTACAGGGTTTCTCTGCTGGGCTATTTGCATTCTACCATGATAAAGATGGAAATCCTCTAACTTCAAGATTAGCAGATGGTCTCCCACATTTTAATTATAGGTATTTATTATATTTGTTCTTATTCTCTTTTAGAAGGATACTAAGACCTGATCTGAGAATCGTAGCATGTTAAGTGCCATAAACAACAGTAGTTTTATGGCTAGCCTAAGAAAATTATAGCTATTGAAACAAGATAGGATATAAAAGGTTGTTTAGCTTCACCTTTCATTTAAAGATGAAGCAGTTGAGTGCAGAAAGCTTATGTGACTCCAAAGACCCAAAACTCTTCTTGCTAGGCAGGCTCTTTTCTACCATATTGTAACATATTACTTTACAATATAGTAAGGCCATGAGAAAATGTGGGTTGGTTATATTTTGGTTTATTAATAATTATTCCCTATTCATGGAAATATTTACATGTAAACATTTTATTTAGCATAGCATATTAGTGATGATCTTAGGTTCAGGGCCTGAAATAAATGTTAAGAAACATTAAAAAAATTATCACGAATTTTATATAGAGTATCAGTTACAGAACTATAACTCTTTGCATACGTTCATATAAAAATCTCTAAATTAAGAGCACATGTCCACAAAAAAATGTGTACAGGAATGTTCATGGCAGTTTTGTTGTTAATACCCCCCAAATGGAAACTGCCCAAAGGTTCATCAGTAACAGAATGAATAAATAAATTGTTATGTATTCTTGTAACTGAAAACTACAGAACACTAAAAAAGGAGACACTGTTGCTGCATGCCAGTAAATTATACTTTCCCACTAAATTAAAGTGCCATCATTTTTTGTTTAAGTTTCCTTATATACTTGGATATGTCTCTGGACTTGCTTTTATTTTTAATAAATTTAGTAAAAGGAAATAATTTATTGCCATCTTAGCTAAGTGTTGGCTATGTGGCCTTGAGCAAGTTAGTTCATCTCTCTAAGCTTCAGTCTTTTTATCTATAAAGTGGTGATGATACTCTCCTGAGGTTGTTGAAAAGATTAAATGAGAAAATGTTATCAAATATTTTTGCAAGGATTTGGTACATAGTAAGGTCAAATATTTTAATATTATCGATATTCATAAACATTTAAATTTAATGTGGTGAATTTATAAAAGTGACTGTTTTCATATCCTTTGACTACAGCCTTGGATTATATCAATGGAGTGATAAAGTAGTTCAAAAAGTGGAGAGATTATGGGATGTTCGAGATAACAAGACAGTTCCTCACACTGTGTATCTCCTAGTAACACCTCGTGTTGTTGTAAGTATTACTGAACTTAATGTCTCATGAGCCATCTGGTCTTTTCCTTCATCATGGTCCTTTCTTTACTGATCATTATTGTTTAAGAACATATGATTAAATTTTAGAGCCTATAATAGGAAACATAATATAAAGGCAGTACAATAAAGCTACAGGCTGAGAGAAATCTGAGGAAATGGTAATTTGGCAATGACTCTCTTGGTTCCTGTTCTACTCACTGCTTTAAACCAGTGCCGCTGTGTTTTGATACCTCTTAGGATTACTGGTACTATTTGCATAATTGATGGTCATTTAATTTGGAGTCTGTATTAGTCAGAGTTCTCCAGAGAAACAGAACCAACAGGATGTGTTGTTGACCATTGCAGGGTACAGGAATTTTGAGATTTTATTTATTTTATTTTTAGACCGAGGGGAAGGGAGAGAGAAAGAGAGGGAGAGAAACATCAATTTGTGGTTCCCTCTTGTGCACCCCCTACAGGGCGTGCAACCCAGTCATGTGCCCTGACTGGGGAATTGAACCCGTGACCCTTTGGTTCACAGGCCAAAGCTCAAGCCACTGAGCTACACCAGCTGAGGCAAGTGCAGGAGTTCTTTTTTAAGGAATTGGCTCATGTAATTGTGGAGGTTTAGAGAATCCATAATCTGATAGAGTAGGCTGGCAACCTGGAGACTCAGGGGAGAGTTGTAGTTTGAGACCAAAGGCAGAGTCTGCTGGTGGAACTCCTTCATAATCAGGTAAGGTAAGCCTTTTTTTTTTTTCTTTTTTTTAAGGATTTTAACTGATTGGATGAGGCCCATCTAAATCCATTCAACCAAGTTGAATGTTAATCTCATCCAAAAGTATCTTCACGCCCTAGCCAGGTGGCTCAGTTAGTTAGAGTGTTGTCCTGTACACCAAAAGGCTGTGGTTTCCATTCCTGATTAGGGCACATACCTAGGTTGCAGGTTCAACCCCCAGTTGGGGCACATATGGGAGGCAGCTGATGAATCTTTGTCTCTCACATCAATGCTTCTCTCTCTCTCTGTCTTCCTTCCTCTAAACTCAACAAAATGTATCCTCGGGTGAGGATAAAAAAAAAAATAATAGCATCCTCACAAAAATAATCCATAGTAATGTTTGACCAAATACCTGAGCACTGTGTTGCAGCCAAGAGAGCATAAAATTAACCATCACACTCTTGTATAATGACAGAAACATATTCTTTCTTTCTTCTTTGTTGACCAAACACAGCGCTCTCTGCCTTCTGAACTTTGTTTTGCACTGCTCTTGGCATATTTTCCACCCCTGGAAGTCTCTAACTAAAGGACAGACAGAAACAAATAAATAAAATTGTATTCTAAGAAACAACTTACTTTTCCTACTATATGGATATGGGTACTATATCCATAACAGAAACAGTTTATACCTACATTAACATTGTTGACACAATGACAGTCATACTAGTCTATAACTTTTTTGAAATACATGTGACTTGAATCTTCAAATAGACAAAATATGAAGAGAAACAGTAATTTACTAACAGAGTGTGACTGTATGAAAATATTTAATTATATTAAAAACCATATTTTTAAAAGATGTTCTTTCTCATCTCATGAAAGTAATTCTTTTTTTTTAATCCTCACTTGAGGATATGTTTATTGATTTTAGAGAGAAAGGAAGAGGGAGAGAGAAAGACAGACAGAGAGAGAAAGACAGAGAGAGAATCATCAGTGTGAGAGAGAAACATTGATTGGTTGCCTCCTGCACATGCTCCAACCGAGGACTGAAACTGCATCCTAGGTATGTGCCCTAATCAGGAATTGAACCCACAACTGTTTGGTGTATGGGACAGTGTTCCAGCTGACTGAGCCACCTGACCAGGGTACCAAAGTAATTCTTTAATGTCTACTTTATTACAGCTAGCATGATAGAAAATTTGCCATTTCCTTATTGTACTTTTATAGGGTTTATATTGTTTTTCTGATTTTTAGGATGAAGCACGAAAACATTTTAACTGTCCAATGCTGGAGGGAATGGAACTTGAAAATCAAGGTGGTATGGGCACTGAGCTCAACCATTGGGAAAAGCGTTTATTAGAGGTCAGTTTATTTTAAAATTTTACTAGACGTATTTAAAAAAATTTGACGACATATTTTCTTATGGTAAAAGTTATTAAAACAGTTATAATAGTGTATAAAGTAAAAAAAATTTTTTAATATATTTTATTGATTGTACTATTACAGTTGTCCCATTTTTTTTCTCCCCTTTATTCCCCTCCACCCTGCACCCCTCCTCTCACCAGCATTCCCACACTTAGTTCATGTCCATGGGTCAGTCGTACATATAAGTTCTTTGGCTTCTCCATTTTCTATACTATTCTTAACCTCCCCGTCTACTTTGTACCTACCATTTATGTTTCTTATTCCCTGTACCTTTTTCCCCATTCTCCCCCTTCCTTGCTGATAACCCTCCATGTGATCTCTATTTCTGTGATTCTGTACCTGTTCTAGCTGTTTGCTTAATTTGTTTTTGTTTTTGTTTTTTTAGATTCAGTTGTTGATAGTTGTGAGTTTGTTGTCATTTTACTTTTCATAGTTTTGATCATTTCTCTTTCTTAGATTAGTTCCTTTAACATTTCATTTGATAGGGGCTTGGTGATGATGAATTCCTACAATTTTACCCTATCTGGGAAGCACTTTATCTGCCTTTCCATTCTAAATGATAGCTTTGCCATCATTTGCTATCCAATGAATAGAATATTCTTGGATGTAGGCCCTTGCCTCTCATGACTTTGAATATTTCTTTCCAGCCCCTTCTTGCCTGTAGGGTTTCTTTTGAGAACTCAGCTGACAGTCTGGTGGGAACTCCTTTGTAGGTAACTGTCTTCTTTTCTCTTTCTGCTTTTAAGATTCTCACCTTATCTTGAATCTTGGGTAGTGTAATGATGATGTGCCTTGGTGTGTGCTTCCTTGGGTCCAACTTCTTTGGGACTCTCTGAGCTTCCTGGACTTCCTGGAAGTCTATTTCCTTTGCCAGATTGGGGAAGTTCACCTTCATTATTTTTCGAAATAAGGTTTCAATTTCTTGCTCCTCCCCTTCTCCTTCTGGCACCCCTATGATTCAGATGTTGGAACATTTAAAGTTGTCCCAGAGGTTCCTCAGCCTCTCCTCATTTTTTTGAGTTCTTGTTTCTTCATTCTGTTCTGGTGGAATGTTTACTTCTTCCTTCTGCTCCAAATTGTTGATCTGAGTCCTGGTTTCCTTCCCTTCACTGTTGGATCCCTGTATATATTTTTTAATTTCACTTTGCATAGCTTTCACCTTCCCTCCATTTTGCTACCATACTCCACCAATTCTGTGAGCATCCAGATTACCAGTGTTTTGAACTCTGCATGTTAGGTTAGCTATCTCTTCATTGCCTAGTTCTATTTTTGGAGCTTTGACCTGTTCTTTTATTTGGGCCTTTTTTTTTTTGTCTCTGCACACCTGTTATATTGTAAGGAGCGGAGCCTTACGTATTTGCCAGGGCCGGGCAACCACCTCACTGCCTTGTGGCGCTGTCTGTGGGGGAGGGGTCTGAGAGGGAACAGTGCCGCTTGCTTGGCTCTTGGCTGGCTCTGAGTCACTTCTCCCACTACCCACAAGCAAATTGGGTCCTTCCGGTGCTGATTCCCAGGCGGGTGGGTTTGTGTACATTCTGGGACCCTGTGGGTCTCTCAAACGAGCTCTCCTGTGAGACTGGTAGTTTCTCCCGCTGCCGCAGATCCCCCACGTTTTTACCAGTAGAGGTTTTGAGGCTTTCTTTTCCCGCACTGGAACCCAGTGTTGCATGGTCTGTCTCGCTCCCCAGTTGTCTCTCCCAGTTAATCAGCATACAAGTGTGGGACCGCTTGGTCCACCAGCCGCAGCCTTGCCCCGTGTCCTCTCCGCACCAGCTGCCTGTCTCCACCCCTCCTACCCATTTGGATGGATGTTTCTTCTTTAACTCCTTGGTTGTGGGACTTCCATACACTTTGATTTTCTGGCAATTGTGGTTATTTTTTGTTTTTAAATTTGTTCTTGTCCTTGTTTTGGTTGTGTAAGGAGACAAAGTGTACCTATCTGCGCCTCCATCTTGGCTGGAAGTGCCCTAAAGTAAAAAATTTTTAAGTCCCTTTTTCCCTTTAGTTTTCCAGATCCACTTTCCTGAAGTAATCACTTTTTAAGTTTTCTGTATAGCCTTTCAGAAATATGTACTTTTTAAAAAATGTGTTCATACATTTATGCAACATTTTTTACTTAGAGGTATAAACATTTTTTCAAGATAGTAAAGTGCTTCTGCTGTAGTGCAATGCATACTTTCCTAAAACAAACAAAACAAAAAAACAAAAACCTCTTTCTTCAAGACTGAACACTAAAAAAAATAAGGATTGTGGGAAAAATAAATACCAGAGCACTAATAAAGGCAATAAGTTATAATAAAAATACTAGCTTGGTTTAAAAGTACATCATTTTCCAATAGATTAACTCCTATATTTACTCTAGTATTTCTTTACATTAAACAACAACAAAAAACAATGATAGCTGGATGGGAGACTATAAATCTGAGCAATGAAGGAAAAGAGTAAAATTATACAAAGATTAGAGAGAACCATACAATAAGCACATCTAAATCAGTGCCCCTGGTCATACTAAGCTAGGTGGAAGAGCATGGAATGAATGGACATCACGTACAGTATAACATTTCCCTGTTGTTGTGTTTAGCTGTCTTAGTGTATTTTGTATTTAGCTACTGTTGCTCCAATGCACAAATTTTAAATTCCAGGGGAAAAATCCTTTTGAACCAATATTACTTCTTATTTTGATGATGTTGTTTTCTTTTTTTTTGTCTTTTTTTTTATTGTTGTTCAAGTCCAGTTTCGTCCATTTTCCTCTCACCTCCCCTCCACCCCTCCCATCTGCTCTCCCCTCCCTTGATCCCACCCGCTTTAACTTTATCCATGAGTCCCCCATATATGTTCCTTGACTACCCTTCCTGTTTCCCCCGTCTTCCCCTCCCCCATCTCCTCTGTTCACGGTCAGTTTGTTTTTCACTTCAATGTCTCCAGTTGTTGTTTTCTTATTTACCAATCTCAATGAGCTTATTTATGTTACAGAAACACATGCTTTAGCAGAATAGACTGTGTAATGGATCTGCTCATTTTTTAAAACAGTTACACAGTATTATATGAATATAACAACATTCCTGTGTTAATGAAGAACTATGTTTTAATTTTTTTATTTTAAAAATATTGTAATGAGCAACTTATTTATATTTGCAGTGCCTTCTATAAGAGTTCTATTGGTGGTTCCTAGGTTCAACTAAACAATCAAACTAACAAGACCTAAATAGATCACATTGAAAAAACATACACTTAGAAGGACAGGAGAAAGAAAACACAGCATGCTAGCATGGCCATCAGGCATTTCCCCTGTTTTCCACACAGCAGTCTAGGGGCTATATATGGACATAACTTCCAGAACCTTTAATGGACATACCTGTGAGAGTCCACTGTACACAGGGAAGTCCCAAACTGTGGCTTACCAATCATTATTCACGTTCATTTACAGTAATTTGAAGTCCAGAGGCATATCAGGAGGTCTTTTTCCCTATGTAGATTCCAGAGGCCCAGAATTAGGAGTTAACTCAAGGTCAGATTTGTTTATATAGAAAGAGAAAAGATAGATCCCTACAAGTGGAATTTCTCAAAGGATGCATATGTATCTTAGATCTGACACGAAAAGCATAAGCAACCAAGGAAAACAGATAACATGAACTTCATAAAAATTAAAACTTTTATGATTCACAAGACACTATCAAGAAAAAGACAACTCACAGAATGGGAGAAAATATTTGCAAATCATCTATCTCATAGGGTACAGTATCCAGAATATGTAAAGAACTCTTATAATCCAACAATAAAGAGACAACCCGATTTAAAGACAGTGAAGGATTTGAATATGAATGTAATTTTAGAGGTGGTTGGCTCCTTAGATAGTTGCAGCTTACTTACATATATCATGACCCGAGCTAGCAAAGCCATGAAAAGAGTGAAATTAATGCTTGTGCTGACTGTTCTTATCTAGGTGACCACGATGTAACAATGATGGAATCTTATGGAAGACACATTTATTTCTCCAATGAGAATTTCAGTTCACTTTCTTTAAGCAGTTTTTTGAAGTGATTCCCTTTAGAAAACTATAGCTTGACCAGAAATTAAAATTTTTTTCAATAAAAAACTTGAGAGTAATAATTTTATTAATTTCATTAACTTATGCCTTTCTCTGAAATCAACTTTGTGTTTTTGAACTAACTGTATTTTTAAAAGATGATATTCAAGTACTTGAGAAGATCATCTAGTGTTCAACATAAAAATTTGAAGAATAATCAGAGCTGCCCAAACATGGAATACACTTTCCACTTCCTTAAAAGGCAGTGAAGTCTCTACCATTAGGTGCCCTACTGGTAGGAATTCTATGATATGAACTAAAACATTGGGTAGATAGTAGACCTTGATGATATTTTAGGTCCCTCAAGGCAAATTCTTTGATCCTGTGATTCTGAAATACTTATTTTGCATATTATGTTTATTTCTGTGATCACAAAGTTGAGGGTTATGAAAGCATTTCTGTGTAATTATTAGCTTGGCTTCTGTCTCAGCCACCCACTTTACTTTGCCTAAATAGTTTAATATTTTTACAGTATTTCTATTTCCATATATTTATCCTCATTTTCCTTACAGAATTCTAAATGTTGGTTGCCTGCCATTTGAGGAGAATTGTACACAATGTAGACATTTGAGGCAGAAAGTAGATTTGGCTTCAAGCTTCAGTCTTGTCATTTTAAAGAAGGCTTACATATTTCACTATTTTAAGTGCATATTTTATCAGCCTCTCACACTTGAGACATTTTAAATATACATCAAAGTAATCATGGAAATTATTGGGAGTTGCAAGGAGTCCAGTATTCTAATTAAAACCTGTTGGTGATTTTCAGAATGAAGCAATGACTGGTTCTCACACCCAGAACCGAGTCCTCTCTCGAATCACTCTGGCATTAATGGAGGACACTGGGTAAGATAGCTTTGAGAGTATTATGTGACTTGTTTTATTAAAATGAAATGAATATTAAGATTAACATTATGATTGAGATGAAATGAATATTAGGTTAAAAAAATGCTGATAGCCCTAGCCAAGTGGCTCAGTATTGTCCCATACACCAAAAGGTTGTAGATTCAGTCCCCGGTCAGGGCACAGAACTCGATTATGGATTCCAGTCCCCAGTCAGGGTGTGTATAGGCGGTGACCATTTGATGTTTCTCTCTCACATTGGTGTTTCTCTCCCCCTTTCTTCACCCCCCTTCCCTTCCTCTCTTCCTCTCCCTAAAATCAATAAAAAAATATTCTCAGGTGAGGATAAAAAAATACTGGCATTTTCCACTGAAGTAAAATTTTCTTTGAATTCTGTGCAGTTAGCTATTCATTACCTATAACAACTAGATTCATTCATTCAATAAATACTTGAGGCCCTGAGGTATGGTAATGAATGGAACAAAATCCCTGTGAGATTTATTTTACAATAAGTAGAACCAGGCTAATATGAAGGAAAGATTAATCTAAATGATTTTTAAAATTATAAATGAAATAGGTAATTATAGATTCCTGATTTTTAAAGCAGTAGAACTTTTTGGTAAAACAGTTGAATACTCTTTTTTAATGACTCCAATGGGAGTCTTTTCTTTTGTTGGTTCCTGGGTCCTTTTGACAAGATTTGTTTTTTGATAGCTTTCTTGCTTTCTGGTGTGGTAGGATGTACCAGGCTGATCAGCACATATCCCCAGGGCATCAGCCAGTCTTCCAAGGAGCACTGGTTTCTTTTAATAGAGAGTAGTTTTTAGAAACCACAGCCTAGGCACTGCGTTCATTACTACTAGGTTGTCATACTTTACAGTAGACCAAGTCAGGAAATTCATATATTTGAAAAGGGAAAAAACAAGTGCTGCATTTGTTTTAGCACCATTATAATATTTTCTCATTTATCCCTAAATAAGCAGTGGCCAGCAGAAGTGGTCCTGCTGCTGTGCTTAACAACCTACTTATAGCCCTTTCATAAACAATGCTAGTTTCTTTAAGATACCAGTTGGGTATAGAAGCACGGTGGAGTGTGTGAGTCACTAATGAAAAATCACAGCACTGGTGAATTTTAAAGCATTTTTTCTTCTTTCTGAGGTAACACAACAGCAACATAGGCCATATGTTTCTAAATTTCTGAGAATTTTTAAAATTATAGACACGGAAATTAATTTTCATAAATCCATATGACTTCAGTGTAACTTAACTGAGTTGCTTCTCCCTGTTAAAGGCATCATTTATCCATCCAGAAACCTGGGAATCATCTTTGACAGCTTCCTCCCCACTTCCCACATGTAATCAGTCATAAATCTTTTATGATTTTTATCTCTCCAGTATCCTTGGAGTTGGTCTACTTTTTGGGTCACCACTGCCTTTATCAAGGCCACCATTATCTTTTACCTGGATTACTGTACTAGACTTTAAAAAATCTACCTCCCTGCATCTTAAATGGTTCTTTCTACTGCCTACAGGTTTTTATACACTTTGCACAAGTGTCCTTTAGAAGTTTATTAGGCACAGTATCTTACACAACATGAAATACATCACGAGCAAAGTACACCTATGCATACATAGTATTAAGAGCAAATAAATTGACAAGGGTGTTAAGACAATTCAGTGGAGAAAGAATAGTTTTTTCAGCAAATTGTGCTGGGACAACTGGATACCCTCATGGAAAAGAATTCCCTACCACACATGACTTCTAGAAATTGACTCAAAATTGATCAAAGACCAAAATACAAGAGCTAAAACTATAAAAGTCTTAGAAGGAAACATAGGCATCAGTCTTAATATTGGATGAGGCGATGATTTCTTAGATATGACACCAAAAGCATAAACAACCAAGGAAAATAGATAACATGAACTTAATCAAAATTTAAAACTTTCATGCTTCAAAAGACATTATCAAGAAAGTGAAGATCAAATAAGAATGATTCAAGATGGCAGAGGAATAAGTGGAAGCTATACTAACCTCTTCCCAGGACCAATCTGGAATTATAACTAAGTTGTAGAGAAATCATCCTGAAAAACCAACCGAATACTAGTTGGAGAGAAGTCTCATAACCAAAGAGAGACAGAAGAAACCACTTCACCACAGCAAGACTAGTAGGGAGTGTGGAGGAGGCACAAGAGGGTGGCTGGACTCCCACAGGTGGCAACTGAAGTTCTGGAAGGATATTCCAGGAGCCAGGGGATTCCCCCCTGAGGAGTGTGGGGTCTAAACCCCAAGCTGGGCTCCCCAGCGTACAGCACCAGTGCTGGGAAAGAATCCAGATAACATCCAGCTGTGAAAAGCAGCAGGGTTTCTGTCTGCCAGGGAGAGACTGTTAAAGTGGCAATGCATAAAATTTCGTTTACAGCCACTTACCCTGGGCTCTGGCAGAGGGAGGGCAGAGTGGACTAGAGACATGTGAGGAGGGTCTGGATTTGGTGGCTCTAGGGAGAGAACTGAAGGAAAAGCTGCCAGGATCCCTGTGCTGAGTTATTCCCCATACTGCAGAAGTCATCTTTATAGGCAGTACACTCCTCTCCAAGTGACATCAGCCTGAGGAAAAGCAATAGCCCCATCCACAAGAATTAATCTTTTTTTTTGGGGGGGGGGTACATTTTATTGAGTATGCTATTACAGTTGTCCCATTTTCCCCCCTATATCCCCTCCACCCTACACCCCATCCCATCATCCCCACGCTTCTTAGTCCATGTCCATGGGCTGCACACACCAGTTCTTTGGCTTCTTAACTTCCTACACTACTCCGAGCCTCCCCTGGTCCACTTTTTTTTTTTGGTCAACATTTTCCCAACACCACTTTCCCCAGACCCACCCTCAATCCTTCCCCTATTTGGTTTTGTTGATGTTCCTTGATGACCCTCCCCCTCACTTTCCCCTGTAATCCCCCTCCCTTTTCCCCTCTGGTTACTATCAGTTTGTTTTTTATTTCAATGTTGCTGGTTATATTTTGCTTGCTTGTTTATTTTGTTGATTAGGTTCCACTTATAGGTGAGATCATATGGTATCTGTCTTTCACCACCGGGCTTATTTCACTTAGTATAATGCTGTCCAGTTCCATCCATGCTATTGCGAAGGGTAGTAGCTCCTTCTTTCTCTCTGCTGCATAGTATTCCATTGTGTAAATGTACCATAGTTTTTTGATCCACTCATTTACCCTGTGGAGCTTAAGCCAGGTGCTGATGACAGCTTGATTAGTTTAACCAACCAAGGTGGAAGTTACAATGAAGCAGCCAAAATGAGAAGACAAAGAAACAGACTCCTAATGAAAGAACAAGAGAATTCTCCAGAAGAAGAACTAGATGAAATGGAAGCAAGAAATATATCAGAGTTTAGAGTGATGATTATAAAAATATACAGCAGCATGAAAAAAGACAAAGAAACCATAAAAAAGGACCAGTCAGAAATAAAGACTGCAGTATCTGAAATAAATAATACACTGGAAGGAATAAACAGTAGGTTAGATAAAGTAGAGGACTGAATCAGTGATTTGGAAGAACAAGGTAGAAAAAAATAAACCCAGGCAGAGCAGCAGAAAGGAAAAAGAATTTAACAAAATGAAGAGAGCCTAGGAAAAATCTTGGACAATGTGAAGCATAACAATATCCATATCATGGGAATACCAGAAGAAGAAGAGAGCGAGAAAGGGATCAGGAACCTATTTGAGAAATGACCAAAAACTTCCCTAATCTGGTGAAGGAAAAAAGACACATAAACTCAGACAGTAGTAAACAAGTGGTTCCCAAAGAGGCCTGCACCGAGACCCATCATAATTAAAATGACATGGCTTAAGAAAAGAATCCTAAAAGCCGCAAAAGAAAGGCAGGTTACCTATAGGGGAGCACCAATTACAATGTCATCTGATTACTCAACGGAAAATTTCAGGCCAGAAGGGAGTGGCTTGAAATGTTCAAGGTGAGGAAAAGGAAGGACCTATAGCCAAGTCTACTTTATCCAGCAAGGCTATCATTTAAAATCGAAAGAGAAATGAGCTTCGCAGACTCATTTGGAAGTACTAAAGGAGTTTGTTAACACCATTGGTTTGCAACAAATGTTAAAGGGCTTGCTTTAAGAGGAAGAATAAGAAGGAAAAGAGAAGGAAAAAAGGAGGAAAACAGTCTAACAATAAAATGGCACTACATACATATCTATCAAAAATCATCTTATATGTAAATGGCCTAAATGCTGAAACAAAAGACACAGGATAGCTGGATTGATAAGAAAACAAGACCCATATATACGCTGCCTCCAGGAGACCCATCTCACATCAAATGATGCACACAGAATAAAAGTAAAGGGTTGGAAAGAGATATTTCATACAAATGGAAAAGAAAAAAAAGTTGGGGTAGCAGTACTTATATCTAACAAAATAGACTTTAAAACCAAGGCTATAGCAAGAGACAAAGAACACTACATAATGATAAAGGAAACAAGAGGATGTAACCCTAGTAAACATTTACATTCACAACATAGGAGCACCTGAATACATAAAGCAAATCTTGATGGACATAAAGGGAGAGATCAACAGAAACACAGTCATAGTTGGGGATTTTAACACCTCATTGATTTCAATGGATAGGCCTTCCAGACAGAAAATCAACAGAGACAGCAGCCTTAAATGACACACCAGATCACATGGATTTAATTGATATCTTCACAGCATTTCACCCCAAAGCGGCAGAATATACATACTTTTCAAGTGCACGTGGAACATTTTCTAGGATAGACCATGTGTTAGGACACATAACAACTCTCAGTAAATTTAAGATTGAAATCACCAAGCATCTTCTGTGTCCATAATACTGTGAAAGTAGAAGTCAATCACAAGAACACTGAAAAACACACAGACATGAAAGCTAAATAACATGTTATTAAACAATGAATGGTTCAACAATGAGATCAAGGAAGAAATTAAAAGATCCCTTGAAACAAATGAAACTGAGGACACAATAACCCAAAATCTGTGGGACATTGGGAAGGCAGTCTTAAAAGGGGAGTTCATAGCATTACAGGCCTATCTCAAAAAACAAGGAAGCCCTGGCTGGTGTGGCTCAGTTGATTGAGTGCCAACCTGAGAACCCAAGGGTCCTGGTTTGATTCCCAGTCGGGGCACATGCCTGGGTTGCAGGCTAGGTCCGCAGTAGGGAGCACATGAGAGGCAGCTACACACTTATGTTTCTCTCCCTCTCTCCCTCCCTTCCCCTCTCTCTAAAAATAAATAAATAAAATCTAAATATTCCCATTTCTCAAAACAAACAAACAAAAAACAAGAAAAAGCTCAAATAACCTAACTTTACATTTATTTAAAGGAATTTGAAAAAGAACAACAAACCCCAAAGTGGGTAGAAGGAAGGAAATAATAAAGATCAGAGCAGAAATAAATGAAATAGAGTAAAAAAGTTTGATACAAAAGATCAATGAATCCAAGAGCTGGTTCCTTGAAAAATAAACAAGATTGACAAACCTTTAACAAGACTAATCATGAAAAAAAGAGAAAGCACCCAAATAAATAAAATCAGAAATGAAAGAAGAGAATTAACAACTGACACCCAAGAAATACAAAGAATTGTAAGAAAATATTAGAACATCTGTCTGCCAACAAACTGGACAACCTGGATGAAAGAGATAAATTTCTAGAAACATAAAATCTTCCAAAACTAAATCAGCAAGAATCAGAGAATCTGAATAGACAGATTACACCTAGTGAAATTGAAGCAGTAATCAAAAAATCCCCAACAAACAAAAGCTCTGGACTGGTTGGCTTCACAGCTGAATTTTACCAAACATTCCAAGAACTAACACTTCTCAAACTATTTCATAAAATTCAAGTGGAGGGAACACTACCAAACTCATTTTACAAGGCTAGCATTATCCTAATTCCAAACCAGACAAAGATACTACAAAGAAGGAAAATTATAGACTAACATCCCTGGTGAACCTAGATGCTAAAATCCTCAACTAACTATTAACAAACCAAATACAGCAGTGCATCAAAAAAATCACACACCATGATCAAGTGGGATTTATTCTGAGAATGCAAGGCTGGTACCACATTTGCAAATCAATAAATTGATCAACCACAAAAAAATCGAAGGATATAAACCACATGATTGTATCGAGAGATGCAGAAAAACCATTTGATAAAATCCGGCACCCATTTTCAATAAAAACGCTTAGCAAAGTGGGAGTAGAGGGAACATGCCTAAACATAATAAAGGCCATATATGACAAACCCACTGCCAGCATCATACTCGATGGGCAAGAACTGCAAGCATTCCCCATAAGACAGGGAACAAGACAGGTATATCTGCTTTCAGCTCTCTTATTTAACATAGTACTGGAAGTATAGCCATAGCAACCAGACAGGAAGAAGAAATAAAAGGCATCCAAATTGGAAAGAAAGAAGTAAGACTGCCTTTATTTGCAGATGACATGATACCGTACATAGAGAAACCCAAAGATTCCACCAAGAAACTGCTAGAACTGATAAATGAATTCAGCAAAGTAGTAGGATACAAAACTAATATCCAGAAATAAGTTGCATTTACATGCCGATGACAAACTAACAGAAAGTGAAATTAAGAAAACAATCCCATTCACAATTGCTTCAAAAAGAATAAAATACCTAGGAATAAGCTAACCAAGGATGTAAAAGACCTGTACTCAGAAACTTATGACACTGAAGAAAGAAATTGAAGAAAATACAAGTAAGTGGAAACACATATCATATTCTTCAACAGGAAGAATTAACAGCATTGAAATGTCTATACTATGGAAAGCAATCTACAGATTCAGTGCAGTACCTATCAAGATTCCCATAACATTTCACAGAACTAGAACAAATATTTCATATATTTAAATGGAACCATGAAAGGCCCCACATAGCAACAGTGATCTTGAGAAAGAACACAGTCGAGGAATCATGCTACCTAATATGAAACTGTACTATAGGGCCATAGTAATCAAGATAGCCTAGTACTGGCATAAAAACAGACATATAGATCAGTGGAACAGAACACAGAGCCCATAAATAATCCCACACCCCTATAGTAAATATTCAACAGAGGAAGCAAACACATGCAGTGAGCTAAAGATAGTCTATTCAATCAGTGGTGTTGGGAAAACTGGACAGATACGTTTAGAAAAATGAAACTAGACCACCTTGTTACACCACACACAGGAATAAATTGTAAATGGATCAAAGACTTAAATGTTAGACCAGAAACTATAAAAATCAAGGAAGAAAACTAGGCAGCAACATCTTAGACATTGCTTGTAACTATTTTTTTTATCAGATATATCTCCCCAGGCAATGGAAACAAAAGAAAAAATAAACAAATGCGACTACATCAATCTAAAAATTTTTGCACAGTCAAGGAAATCATCAACAAAATAAAAAGACAAACCAAAGAATGGGAGAACATACTTGTCAGTACATCTGATAAGGGGTTAATATCCAAATTTATAAAGTACTCACAAAACTCAATACAAAGAAACAAACAACCCCATAAAAAAATGGGCAAAGCACCTGAATAGACACTTTTCAAAAGAGGGAATACAGATGGCCAATAGACAGATGAAAAGATGCTCAATGTCACTAATCATCAGATAATTGCGAATGAAAACCACAATGAGATACCATCTCACACCCATCAGAATGGCTATCATCAATAAATCAACAAACAAGTGCTGGTGAGGATGTGGAGAAAGGGCAGTGCTTTTGCACTGCTGGTAGGAATGCAGATTAGTGTGGCCACTGTGGAAAACAGTATGGAGATACCTCAGAAAATTAAAAATGGATGGGCCTTTTGACCCAGTGATCCCACTTCTGGGAATATATGTGAAGGAACCCCAAACACTAACTCAAAAGAGCATAAGCACCCCAGTATTCGCTGTGTAGGATTATTTACAATCACCAAGATATGGAAGCAGCCCAAGTGTCCATCAGTAGATGCCTGGATAAAACAACTATTGTACATTTACACAATGGAATTCTACTCGGCTGTAAAAAAGAAGAAAATTTTACCCTTTGCGACAGTATGGATGGACCTGGAGAACATTATGCTAAATGAAACATGCCAGTCAGAGAAAGACAAATAATGTATGATTTCATTCAGAGAAAGACAAATACCATATCATTTCATTCATATGAATCTAATGAATCTAATGAACTAACTGAACTAAGAAGCAGCACAGACAGACTCACAGATGGAGAGCAGATGACAGCTAGGGTCAGAGTGGGGGACGTTAGAGGACAGAGGGATTAAGCAAAAAGGGAAAAGGACTCATGGACATGGACAACACTGTGGTTATTGCTGGGTGGAGGGAGTTATAAGGGCTCTAAATGGTAATGGAAGAAACACAGTAAAGATCAAAGTTAAAAATTAAATATTCATCAATGAAAAAGAAAGTGAAGAGACAAGTCATAGAATGGGAGAAAATATTTGATATGGTAAAGGCCTAGTATCCAAATATATAAAGGACTCTTATAACTCAACAATAAAAAGACAACCTGATTTAAAAATGAGTGAAGGATTTGAATAACTACTTCTCAGAAAAAGATATACAAATGGCCAATAAGCACATGATATGATTCTCAGCATCATTAGTCCTTATGGAAATGTACATTAAAATGACAGTGAGATCCTGTTGGTACTTCACACTCATTAGGATTGCTATAGTCAAAGAGACAGACAATACCAAATGTTGATGAGGATGTGGGAAAATTGGAACCCTCATAATCTGCTGTTGGAAATGTAAAATGGTGCAGCCACTTAGGCAAACACTGGCAGTTCCTAAGATGTTAAACAAAGACTTACCATATGATCCAGCAATTCTACTTCAAGGTATATTATTCAAGAGAATTGAAACCATGTTCACAGAAAAATACGTATGTGAAGGTTCACAGCAGCATTACTCATACTAGTAAAACGTAGAAAGTACCCAAAAGGCCATCAACTGAGTAATGAATAGACACAAGTGGTATATCCATACAATAGAATGTTATTCGGCCATGAAAAGGAATGAAGTCAAGAGAATAAGACAAGCTACGGAGTTGGAGAAAATATTTGTAAAGACCATATCTAGTAAAGGACTATTTCTCAAAACATACGAAGACCTCTTAAAACTAATCAATTAAGAAAACAAACAACCCAACTAAAAATGGGCAAAAAATCTGAACAAAAAGACCTCACCAAAAAAAGATATCCAAATGTAAATAAGCATATGAAAAGTTGCTCCATATGTCATCAGGGAAATGGAAATTGAAACAGCATACCACTGTACACCTATTAGAATGGCTAAAATCCATAATATTGACAACACCAGATGCTACCAAGGACATGGGACACGAGGAACTTCTATTATTGCCTGTGGGAATGCAAAATGATACAGCCATTTTGAAGACAGTTTGGCAGTTTCTTAGAAAATTAAACACACTCTTACCATAACAACCCAGGAAGTGACGCTCTCTGGTATTTAATCAAGTGAACTCAAAGCTTATGTCCGCACAAAAAAACTACATGGATGTTTATAGAAGCTTTACTCATAATTGCCAAAACTTGGAAGCAACCAACTTGTCCTTCAGTATGAATGGATAAATAAACTGGAGTACCTCCCATCTATGGAATATTATTCAGAGATAAAAAGAAATACATTATCAAGCTATGAAAAGACACAGAACGACCTTCAATTCATGTTACTAAGTGAAAGAAGCCAATCCTAAAAGATCACATACTCTGTTTCCAAGTATATGACATTCTGGAAAAGGCAAAACTATGGAGACATTTAAAAGATCAATGGTCCAGGGTTTAGGTGGGATAGGGAGGAATAGGAAGAACACAGAGGATTTTAAGGACAATGAAATTATTCTATATGATACCGTTATTGTGGATACATTTGCCGAAACCCATAGAATTTTTACCAAGAGTGAACCCTAATGCAAACTATGGACTTTGAGTGATAAGGATATGTCAGTACAGGTTCATTGATTGTGGCAAATGTAGCACTTTGTTGCCGTATGTTGTAGAGGAATAGGGTATGTGTGTTGAGGGCAGGGGATTTATGAGAACTCTGTACTTTACTCTTAATTTTGCCATGAACCTGTAATTGTTCTAGAAAATAAAATTGATTTAAAAAAATATTGAAGTACTAATAAATGCTTCAGCAGGTATCAACCCTTAAATCATTATGCTAAATGAAACAATCCATACATAATATATCACTTTCCATTTCTATGACACCTAGAATAGACAGGTAGTAGATTAATGATAGCCAGTGGGTGTGGCTGCTAATGGGTACATCGTTTTGGGAGGGGTGATGAAAATGTTCTGAAGTTAGACAGTGGTAATGGTTGCACAACCTTGTGAATATACTAAAAACATTGCATTGTAAACATTGTAAGGGTGAAGTTTCAGATATGTGATTATATTTCAATTTTTTAAAAAACATTTTATTTATTTATTTTTAGAAAGATGGGAAGGGAGGGAGAAACAGAAGGAGAGGAACATCAATGTGTGGTTTCCTCTAATGCATCCCCTACTGGGGACCTGGCCCACAACCCAGGCATGTGCCCTGACTGGGAATCAGACCAGCAACCCTTTGGTTCACAGGTCAGTGCCCAATCCACTGAGCCACACCAGTCAGGGCTATATCTCAGTTTTTTTAGGGACTCACAGACATTGAAGCCAGAATCCTAGATTCAAATTCCAGCTCAACCACTTACTAACTGCACCTTTGCCTCAGTTCTTTCACCTGTAAAATAGGGATAAAATTGATATACCTCACTGAATTTTATGTTGCTTCAATGAGTTCATATATATAAAGCCCTTAGTACAGTGCTTGTTACATTGTAAGTATTAGCTATTATACAGGGTGTGGCAAAAGTAGGTTTACAGTTGTGCATATGCAAATCAGAGTTTATTCTTGTATTATTATTTATTAATTGTTTTATTTTTCATACAAACAACTGTAAACCTACTTTTGCTCTACCCTGTATGTAAAACTGAACCAGAGTTTCATGGAACAATGTTTACACTTACTACCTACAGTGCAGCTTTTTTTTTTTTTTTTGGTACCCTGTTGATTTTTAAAGAAAGAGCGAAATGTTGATTGAAATCCACCTACATTGATTTCACAACCCACTAATGCCACTAAGAAATTCTATTTTTAATGCCCCCTCTGCCTCGCTTCCTCAGCTAACATGCTCATCCCACTGAATTTAGCTTCAAGTTGCTTTTTCAAAAAAAACCTTTCCGAATTCCCAGACTAGTTTAGATTTCCCACTGAGTGAAAGAACTCTGTTCTTCGAATGGAGAGGAATTTTGGAGTATCCTACAATCATATATATTTTCTTTTGTTTCATTTTGTGGGAAGATGGCTGGAGTGAAGGATATGATTCTTGTCATTCCCCCAGCACTTGAGCCTATGGTTTTATGTAGTGTCTTGTTAATGCTGAAGGGATAAGGTTTAATTGTGGACAGGTAAGAAACTATTTTATATAAATTTATAACTTTGTAAGCTAACCTTGTTCTTAAAAATAAAGAAGAGACATCAAATTTACAACTTAACTACAAAACAACCAACATTCAGAACTACCTGAAATTTAGCTGAATGGAAGTCCTACAACTCGGGATTTAAAGAAGAAACCACATTGAGATTGGTAGGAGGGGCAAAGACGTGGAACAGACTGGTCCCACACCCACGTGTGGCAGTTTAAAATTGGGAGGGATATCTCAATTACGGAGGTTCCCTGTGAGGAGCGTGGGATCCCAGCTCCACATTGGACCTCTCAGCCCAGGGTTCCAGTGTCAGGAAGAGAAGTCTTCATAACTCCTGGCTGTAAAAACCAGTGGGGACTGTGGCTGAGAGAGATTGAAGCCTTCTGGAATCCCAGGCAGTTCCCCTTAAAGGGCCCAAGCACTGACTTACTCAGGCTCACTCCCTCTGAGCTCCAGCACTTGGACAGTAGCTTGAAAGGAACCAGGGGCATACAGAGAGGAACTGAATTGTCTGACATCAGGATAAGGGGGGCATGGGGTGGTAGAGGGCAGCTTTCTGTCAGGCAAAAGTGCTGGCAGAGGCCTTTGTTTGTTTTCTGAGACCCCTGCCACATAGCCAGCAGATAGGTACCACGTCTGAGTCTCCATCAAACTGGCTGACATTGTTTGCCGTGCCCTAATGATTCCCTGAGACCCAGCCCCACCCAACTTGCAGGCCCACCCAAGTCATTTCCAGTGGCTTTTCCATGCAAATGGCCTCTCTTTCCTCATGCTTTGGACTTTCCTAAAATCTCTCCAACAAGTAGCATCTGGCCTCTGCATACCCTGAACCTCTTGCTAAGTGGCCCCAGGCCCAGTAGTCGTGGCAGCAGGCCTTGGTTCACAGATTGACCTCTTCTGGGCACCTCCGAGTCCAGCATAAGTATCAGCCATCTGCAGTTTGTTCTGTAGCTCTTGCCAGGTGGCCCAGGCAGGGCACAGATGATGGCTGACCTCACACGTCCTGGGAGACCCTGGAGCCAGTGCACCTGGTAGACACCTTTACAGCACACCAGATTACAACCCTACCACCTTCACCATCAACATACTCATGGGGAAAATTCAGTGAGCCTCAAAGCCCCACTAAAGCAACAGACAAAATGCAGAGACAAGGAAACAATCCCAAGTGAAAGAACAGGAGACATCTCCAGAAAAGGAACAAAATGAAATGGAGGCAAGCAGACTACTAGATACAGAGTTTAAACAATGATTGTAAGGATCCTGAAGGAACTTAGAACTTAAGAAAGTTAGCGAGAAATTCATCCACACGAAAAGTGCATAGAAACCATAAAACAGAACCAGTCAGAAATGAAGGATACACTAACCAAATTGAAGATTAATTTATAGGGAATCAACAGTAAATAGAACTGAGAATCAAATCAATGATTTGGAATATAAGGAAGCAAAAACGTTCAATCAGAACAGCAAAAAGAAAAAAAGAATCCAAAAATATTAAGAGAAATGTAAGGAGCCTGTGAGACAACTTCAAGCATACCAACATTCTCATCATGGGGATGCTGGAAGGAGAAGAGAGAGCAAGAAATTGAAAACCTGTGGGAAACAGTAATGACAGAAACCTTCCCTAACCTGGTGAATGAGATAGACATACAAGTCCAGAAAGTGCAGAGCCCCAAACAAGATGAACCTAAAGAGGCTGACACCAAGACACAACATAGTTAAAATGTCAAAGGTTAAAGACAAAGAGGGAATCTTAAAAGCAGCAAGAGAAAAGCATTTAGTTACCTACAAGAGAGCTCCCATAAGACCATCAGCTAATTTCTCAACAAACTTTGCTGGCTGGTTAGGAGTGGCAAAAAATATCCAAAGCGGTGAAAAGCAAGGACCTACAACCAAGATTTCTCTATTTGGCAAAGCTATCATTTAGAATTGAAGGACATATAAAAAGCTTCACTGATAAGAAAAAACTGAAGGAGTTCATCCCCATCAAACCAGTATTATGTGAAATCTTAAAGGACCTTTTTTAAGAAGGAAAAAAAGATTTTGAAAAATGAACATTAAAATGGCAATAAATACCTATCTATCAACAATTGAATCTAAAAAAGTAAATGAACAAGCAGAACAGAAATAGAATCATAGATATAGAGAACATTTTGATTGTTGCCAGATGGGAGGGGGTTTGAGGGAATGGGTGAAAAAGGTGAAGGGATTAAGAAATTCAATTGGTTATTACAGAATGGTCATAAGATGTAAAGTACAGCATAGGGAATATAGTCAACAATATTCTAATAAATGTACGGTGTCAGATGGGTGCAAGATTTATAGGGAATGATCACTTAGTAAGTTATATGTCTATTCACTGAGATACACACCCAAAATTAATGTAATATTGTATGTCAGCTGTAATTGATAAATAAAAAATAATTTAAAAAAGGAAAATGATTTAATAGAAGTAAACTTGTTGATTAAATTTTCCAGGAAACTAAATCAGTTAGTTTTTTTTCTGAAATGAGAACATTTAAAAAGTGTTGCACATTGTATTCATTTGTCTTATTATAATGGTGTATTATTTAGTCACAGGCAGGGCCTCTACTGATAAAACAGCACAAATTCGAGACCAGAGAAGCAAGAAACTAAGGCCAACTGAATCAGATTAGGTAAAGGCTAGCCAACTAATAATTCCACTGTTTGTTTATCAGTTTACTCCCTTTTTTTTTTTCTCTCTCTCATTCCCTTTGTGTTTCTTTGGTCCTTATTCCCCTTGTTTCACACCTTAACTAGTTTCTATTCTGTGACTTCTGTCGTTTTTGGAAATTATAATGGAAACATGGTTGGTTCTTGTTTTTTCAACTATGAATCCCCTCACCATAAGACTGAAGCTTCCCAGTCCCTGCTCCAGTGATCCTGTGCGGCAAGGGCTTTCTTAGTAATACTTATCTGTGGCAATGGTCACCAAAGTCCTTTTTAGGTGCTGGTTTTCTCTTTGTTGAGATCTGTCATTGGTATGCTGGAACTTTTTTTAAATGACAATAATAAAAAGTGCTTTGTTTGAATTATTTCCACAGCTGGTATAAAGCTAATTATAGCATGGCTGAGAAGTTAGACTGGGGCCGAGGGATGGGCTGTGACTTTGTCAGGAAGAGCTGTAAATTCTGGATTGATCAGCAGAGAAAAGAGTAAGAATATATTTCCTCATAATGTTTGATAACACAATTTATTTCTGATTTTGTTCATTATCTGGAACCTTCAATGTCACTATTTTCAAAATATTGTCTGAATAGTTCATATTCTGTGGTGCTTGGTGATATAGTTGCAGTCATGTTTTAAATCAGATGCTTAAAGAGTCTACAGTGTGAGAGCAGAGCTGTAAAACATTTCTGTTTAGCTTATAATTCATAAAAAAATATACATTTTTGAAATATAATTTTTAAAAAAAACTATCTTTGGTTTACTGATAAGTAAAAAGTTTGAGATAAGTGATTTGCTCAGGGTCATATAGCTGACCAAGGACAGAGCTGGGACTTGAACCCCTCTCTCCAAGTTTAGTACCTTACCCATTAAATCACAGGTACTTATGTTGCTGTAGAAGATGTTATTCTTATCATTCCTCACCTGGGTTAGGGCTCAAAGCAGTTTATATTACTCACAGTTTCTACTAAGAAGCCTGACACCTTAGTTATAAACCCGCTGTGAAAAGAGTAGCTAATAAGCAGTAGCAGAAAGCACCTGCAGCTACTTTGGAGACAGCTAGTTAATTCTAGCACTACAACTTGATCTAGTATAGTGATTCCCAAATTTTGCTGCACATTACAATCATCTAGAGAAATTTTTTTTAAATCCTCACCTGAGGGTTTCTTCACTGATTTTAGAGAGAGAGGAAGGAGGCGGGTAGAGAGAGAGAGAGAGACATAGATGAAAGAGAAACATCGCTTGGTTGCCACAAGCAGGGATTAAATACGCAACCCAGGCATGTACCCCGACTGGGAATAGAACTCACAACCTTCTGATGTATGGGCCTATGTTCTAGCCAACTGAGCAACCTGGCTAGGGCTTATCTAGAGAGTTTTTTAAAATCTCCATGCCCAGGTTGCCGCCTATACTAGCTAAATCATAATGTGTGGAGGTGGCAACCAGGCATTAGTATTTCTTTTTAAGAGATTCCCATGTGATTTCAATGTACAGCAAAATTTGGGACCTACTGTTCTAGTGTATTAAAGGAAGTGTGTAGTAAACTTTGCAGCTGCAAGTTTAGAGAGATTATTTTTTCTTTTAATAGCTGCAAATCTGTTTGTTCCCCTTTGGGCTTAAATTATAGGATTACCTAAAACCAAAACAGAAGGAAATTTCCTCCTCTGTTCTTTAGAACTGAAATTGTTGGTCCGCCTAATTCTCTCCTGTCCTTTGAACCATAAGCTAGAGATTAGCAAACTTATTTTTATAAAGATCCAGATATTTTATTTTAATAAATCTTTTAAATAAAAATAATATAAATATTTTAGGCTTTGAGGATCATTCAGTTTGTGGTCACAACTCTGATGTTGCTTTTGTACATCAAGAGTAGCCACGGACAAAATGAATGGACATGGCCATGTTCTAGTAATACTTTATTTACAAAAATAGGTTGTGGGAGAAACAAAGGAAAGAAAAACAGGTTATGGGCAAGGATCACAGATAAAAAGTTGAATTTTGCTAACCCTTGTCATAGCATTCAAAGGTCCTACTTGTAAAGTATTGATGTCCACAAGTATTTATAGGACAGAAGCCAACTTCTGGCACCATTGACCAAGTCTGGCTATATCCCTAAGTCATCATAGAAATTTTAGCATGACCCTTCTTTGCTTAAGTTCAGCTGCAGCACCCTTCTTTTCCATTGTTGGGTGACTGGTGTGAAAAGGGTATGGCTGAGCACAGGCAGAGCCATATTTATTTGAATTACTTGAATCTATGCACACAGAAAATAAGGTTCTAACTAAAAATGATAAATTACCCAACTCCTTTACCTAGTTTATTTGACATTAATATCAACTCCAGAGCTGTACTGTTCAGTAGGGTGCCACTAGCCACAATTGACTATATAAATTTTTATTTAAATTAATTAAAGTTAAATAAAATTTAAAATTCTGGTCTTTAGTTGCACTAGTCACATTTCAAGGGTTAATAGCCACTATGTGATTAGTGTCCACCATGGACAGCACAGACACATTACAGAAAACTCTTTTAGGCAGTGCTGCTGTGGGATGTATGTCGTGAATCTTGAACAACTCTAAATTTGGGAGTTAAATTTGGGATTTTTAAAATCATTATTTTTAACATCCTTACTCTTTTTTATTCATTTAACCATAACTCATTTTTTAATTAAAGTGACTATTATGTACTGTTTCATTTTAGAGAAAAAGAAAATTCATGGTATCAAGAAAATGCCTTAGTAAGAACTACTAATCATATTCATTAGAAAGTTTATCATAGGAAGTTATAGAGTTGCCTAATATGAAGATTATATAAAAATGGTATGCTCAGTGAAATTACATTTATTGAGTAACTTATGTGCCAGGCGTGGAGGGCCTTATAGCTGAAGCTCAGGGAAGCTAACAACAAATAAGCTGGTCTGTGAATCCAAGCCTGTGTGACAGCTTCGGTGCCTTTGCTTTCCTGTCACACTGTGCTTACTTCACGTTTGCCAAAGACTGGTCAGCATTTTACATGTATTCTCTCAGGAAGCTGTAATTCCCTAGAGATTTTTTTTGCTATATTACGATAAGTTAAATGAGGCAAGTATCAATCTTCCTTAAAATAAATCTAACCTATACATTTTTTTTTAATAAGAATATGAGAGAAGAAAAAAATCAGTGATCCTGTTGCAGTTTGGCAGACCAGTCTTAATGGGATTTATATTGTTTAGGAATACTGTAATTTCATTTATAACATTACTATTATGACATTAATATATTTATTATAATTATGTGTTATAATTATATATGTATATACATGTATTATAATTATCAATAGCTGACTGATCAGAGTTATAGGTTTGTTTGAAGGCTATTTTGATAGGACATGCAACAGCTTCTGATGCTCTTGGAGAATTACAAAACCCTTTTTTCTAAATTGTACCTGCAGGATTAGATTTAACAGAGCATAGAACAAGTTTTAACAATTAGGAATATTCACACAACCTTGATTTTGCAAGGGAAACAAGATTGTGTTATGAATGTTTTTAATTTAACAAATAGGATTTTTTTGAACTTGAATGTGGCATAGAAAATATTTCACTCTTTGTAACTACAGGACAAAGGGGACAACATCTCCGTTTGTTTCTGAGACTCCATTTGTTAGTTATGAAGATTAATATTTTTAGGCAGAATCTGGATTTTCATTATTTGTCATCAGAAATGAAAATCAGATCTTTAAAACTCCATGTTACTGATAAAAGTGGAGAAAGAGATAAATAGGATTTTATTTAATAGCAGCGAAATAATGTGATAATGCATCTAGTGTTAATCTTTCACATCTGCATTATGTTCCTTTTACCCTTTGAAAAACAAGTATATAACTTGATTTAGCAATTAGTTTTAAGTTACTAAAACATTGAAATTATAGTGGAAAAGATAAGCTTATAATGGAAAAGAATAGACTTGTAATATTTTTACAATTTTATACTGTTGTGTTTATCTTTGTATGCAGGAGGCAGATGCTGAGCCCTTATTGTGACACCCTCAGAAGTAATCCATTGCAGTTAACTTGCAGACAGGACCAGAGAGCAGTTGCAGTATGTAATTTGCAGAAGTTTCCAAAACCTTTGCCTCAAGAGTACCAGGTAAACACTTGTTTGGGGCACAGTTTTGGGAATCAACTTTTTTCCATTTTGACTTACAAGTGTAAATTCTCTTAAGTTTTTCAATTTATAAGGCCTCATTTGTTTTCTGTAAGTCAGACAAAATGGAGGAATTCCTCCATTTCTTTATAATCAATGTGCTAATTGACAGTAATTAATATCTGGCAATGCCTTATAGAAATAGTTGAGACATTTAGAGTATTTATTTTGATCTAAATATTTTTACCTTTTCAATATAATTATTTTTAAACTGTATGTTTTTCCTTTTTTTTTTTTTAAAGCTTTTATTTATTTTTTAGAGAGGGGAAGGGAGGGAGAAAGAGATAGAAACATCAATGTGTGGTTGCCTCTTGCACACCCCCTACTGGGGACCTGGCCCACAACCCAGGCATGTGCCCAGACTGGGAATCAAACCTGCGACCCTTTGGTTCACAGACCGGCACTCAATCCACTGAGCCACACCAACTAGGGCTTAACTGTGTGTTTTTCTTTCTAATTGTTTCCAAAGTCTTCAGCTTTAATTTCCTCTAATTTACAAGAAAAACAAAGTTCATTGTTTTCTTTTTTTTAAGATTTTATTTAATTTTAGAGAAGGAAAGGGAGGGAGAAAGAGAGGGGGAGAAGCATCAATGTGTGCTTGCCTCTCACACGCCCCCAACTGGGGACCCGGCCTGCAACCCAGGCATGTACCCTGACTGGGAATTGAACCAGCAAGCCTTTGGTTTGCAGGCTGGCATTCAGCCCACAGAGCCACGTCAGCTAAGGCTGAAAACAGTTCTTGAAAGAAAATAACCAAGGTACTCGAAGCCAATTAGTTAGAAGGCTTGGAAGTTATACTTTAGAAAAGATTTAACTGAAGAGATCTAAAAGGTAAAGGAAATTGCCCCATATGTTCAGTCTGAATCTCTGATTTAACCTTTAAGTTTTTTTTAATTGTTGACACTATTACAGATGTCCCTCTTTTTCCCTCCTCTGACCTTGTCTACCCAGCCCCCCTACTCCACCCCCGCCCACCCTACCGCAGCCTTCACCACGTTGTTGTCTATGTACATGGGCTGTACATATATGCATATATGTTCTTTGGCTAATCTCTTCCAGTTCCCACCATCACCCTCCCCTCTGACATCGTCAGTCTGTTCCATGTATCTAAGTTTTTTGTTGCCATGGCTATCTCTAAAAAACCTAAGCTCTGCCTATCATTTTCAAAGGACATTTTAGTCAGAAATGATATCTCAGAAGCTAATTTAAAATGATTGCAGCTAAATTTTGAGCTTCGTACATATGTTTATGACCTTTCTTTGAGTATTTCAGGCACCATATGATGGCAACTATATTTCTAGACATAGTACTGTAATTCAATTAGTTGATGTAAAATGTACAATCTTTAAGATTTATGTGGTAGCTTCTTCCTTTTGTGTTGAAAGTATTGTACATATATAGGTGATCTCTTTCAATTTTCTCAGTTTTATTTCTTCAAGTTTGTCAAAACAACATATATATTAAGTCTCCTAAAAATACTTGAAGTAAATTTTATTTACAGTCTTAATTCTGTACTTGTTTTATGTTTTGTCAACTCTTAAAATTCTTCCAATTTATCCTATGAAAACACTAGTCAAATTTGTCATCTAATAAAAAAACTTAGGCTAGTTTACTTACTTTGCTTATTGCTAAAACTGCAGTAACTTTAACATACCCCTGAGGTAGTATATTACTATCTTTGTGTTGTACTATATGTGAAGAAAAGTACATTAATATCTTCTTTGTGTTAGTTCAGCATTAGATGGTTGCTCTAAATTGCCTGTGGACTTTGTTTTGATTATACAGACTATTTCTTTCTCTCCTGTCTTCCTCATAATTTTTTTGTAGTACTTTGATGAACTCAGTGGAGTACCTACAGAAGATTTGCCTTATTATGGTGGTTCAGTAGAAATTGCTGACTACTGCCCTTTCAGTCAGGAATTCAGTTGGCATTTAAGTGGTGAATATCAGCGCAGCTCAGATTGTAGAATATTGGAAAATCAACCAGGTTAGTAGTCTAGTGAAATGAAATGTTGTAAACATGTTACAGTTGTATATCAGCAATATACAATAGTGATTAAAAGCATGGACCCTGGAGTTAGACTGAGTATTGTGGTTCCATCTGTTGTAAATAACCTAACTTCTCTGTGCCTCAGTTTCCTCTTCTGTACAAAGGAGATGATAATACCTATCTAATAGAGTTGTTGTAAGAATTAAATGAATTAATGTAATAAGAGCTTAGAATCATGATACATAGAAAGGATTGATAGCCATTAGATAGATTTGCACATGTGTGCACACACTGCTTTTCAGTAATACCTTACGTCTGCACAACTCTTTTCATTTGCTAAGCACTTTCATTTCTATATTTCATGTCCTTTTTTTCAATACTCACCCAAAGGTATTTTTCATTTGCTTTTTTGGAGAGAGAGAAACATTGATGCAAAAGAAGCATCAATTGGTTGCCTTCTCCCGCATCCAGACCACGGCCTGGGCTGATGGGGGCTGAACGCGCAGCCCAGGCATGTGCACCTGCTGGAAATTGAAGCGGCAACCCTTTGGTTAAGGGAGGACGCTCCAACCACTGAACCACACCCACCAGGCCTTATATTTCATTGTGTTCTTCTAAAAACCTGATCAGAGACATAGAGACGATATTATTGAATTTCACAAATGAACAAAAAGACACTAGATGATACAGTTAGTTGGTGTTAGTGCAGAATTCTCCAGTGGAGAGCTCTTTTTAATTACATTAGGTATCCTATTTTTTCCTCTCCTGAGGAATGTGCACTTTATGTAATTTAGAAATAACTTGCCATTGTTCAGATATCAGAATAATGTTGTTGTCCATGGCTAGTAAGATGTTACCATATTATCTATTCTTTTTTAATACATCTAAATGAACAGGTTATCAACAGAATAAACAATATAGTAATTGGATATTCAGCAATAATAGTTATAGCTCATACTATCCACCTTTGCAAATAAAATGTCCTTACATCTGATATGTTCATAAACAGCAATACGTAGTTTTTCTTTCTGTGATCATCAAATTTTTTAACCTGATCTTTCCTCCTCTCCTTCCTTATTCCATACTTCATTACAGACTAAGCCATTTAAATTTTTAATTTCCATAATGTTTTATTCTTAAACCTGGCAGATTTAACTGGATGATATAAGTTGAATATACAAAAAAAGTTTTGCAAAAGTTACAACACCCCAAAAAAGCTTTCCTTATGTAAATTGTTGTCCTCATTCTATTCTAGGTCACTTGAGAGGTGACTCCTATTTAGGCCACCACCAGTGGAAGTGACTCTTAGTGCCATTTCCTCTATATATCTCACTTAAATACTTTAGGATCAGTTTTATCACTTGTTTCTATTATAATAATTTTCTCCCACTAGTTCTGTATTGAAAACACAGTTTGAGTTTGGAGCTGTCTTTTTCCTTATTTTCTTTAACTGAAAATTTCCATTAAACATGTTTGTTTTTAAAACAACCTTTAATCATAAGAATGGAATACTTCAATTTCTTGTTCTTAGAGCCAACGATCAGTTTTTAAGAAAACTTTTCTGGTTTGCTTCAGACGTTTTTAAAAACTATGGTGCTGAAAAGTATGGACCTCATTCAGTTTGTCTAATTCAGAAATCAGCCTTCGTCATGGAAAAGTGTGAAAGGAAGCTGAGTTACCCAGACTGGGGGAGTGGATGTTATCAGGTAAATTAAATGATTGTTAATAATTATATCAAATATTATACAATTTTATCTAATTATTTGGTTTTTATATTTTAAAATACATTTTATCTTTTTATAGTTAATTTACTGATTAATACTTTAACTTACGTTTATTTATGTAAATATTTTTTGGATTCTTTTGTGTGAAAATAGTCATTTTTGAGAGAAATTGCCTTTCTCCATTTGTTTAAATATATATATATTTTATATATCAACAAGTTTTATAGTAATTTTACTTCTGGTCATATAGCTTAAGGAAATAATGGAAAATATATAATTTTGTTTTTGAATAGATATTACTTTGAATGGAAAAAATTTACAATTTTATTTCATAAGCCCTGAGGAAAGCATAGCTCTATGAATTAATAAATTACTCATTAATAATAGTTGTTTTTTTTTCCTTTGAAAGTAGAAATCCAAAGGGGGTGAATTACTATTTTCTTAATTATCTTATTTGCATGTCTGGTATTAAATGAGTGTATAACCTTAATAAAAACTTATTGAGACACAGGCATTCTGTAACTTAGGAGGATTCAATTTAATGAATATTATGTATCCTATTAATGGATGCAAAGGAAGAGAGTATGCTCCTGGGAAGTGAAAAATAGGAATTTGTTGTACCATTTCAGCTGCAAAAGTTAAATGGACTTCCGTAGCTGGGAATTTAAATATTATTTTTAAAGTTACTTACAAAATTAACATTTTTGGAGTAACAGCTTTGTTGAAATATAGTTTACACATCTTACTATTCATATAATATTATCTTTGAAACCTTATACAAGATGATTAAAAATGAACACTTTTTAGCTATAATCTGGCAACTGTAATCCAGCAGCCATTTTCTGATAACTATCATTAAAGATTTATGTATTGATTAAATAAGTAGTTTTGACCTATTGTAATCATAATACATAATTTTGTTTTATTTCCTTCACTCAGTATTATTTATGCAGAGCAAAACACTTTTTTCATATTTTTCCGATAATAATATTTATTATTCTTTATCACTGTAGAACATTGCATCAGAATTTGGAAAGTCACTTCCTTGTTATATATTGAGTTTTCACTATATAAAAATGCTTTTATAAGTATACTTACATATTTTACCTTTTTTAAATTTTATTTTTTGAAATGAATTTCTGTAAGTGAGAATATTAGGTTGAAGGAATAAAGCTAGAACAGTGACAACTATAATCGAAAGGTGACCTTTTCAGGCTATTTTAATGCTTTATCAACACTGCCACCACCACAAAGGGAGTAGGCAGATTTTAAACACCATTCATAAAGACTGAATGTACTACTTGGCTTCCCTGTACCTAGTATTGTCAATTAATTTTACTAAATTAATACTAACCACTATTTATGAGGGGAAAGGTATATGAATCCAAACAATTCTGCCTTCCTCATTTTGACAGAAATTGCAAGAATGGTATAAAAAAATTTTTGAGTCATTTTTTGAGTCAATCTATACTTAAAGTATAAATTACTGACATGCTGCCCTTTCAGTCCCAAATACAGTGTCTGGCAGAAGTATCGCCTGCTTGAGTGTGGTTGATAATATAGGTGTAATAATTTATAGTTTTAATTTGAACGTTTCACCTAAAATGTCATATGGTGTGCTTGAGTGTGATATTGTTATGTTACAGAATTACACGCTTATGATTTTGTAGTAAAAGATTTTGTAATAAGAAAGGGGTATTATTTGTGCCATATGCTGTATACTAATGTGTATTTCTTTTTTTTTTAAGATTTTATTTATTTTTAGAGAGGAGGGAAGGGAGGGAGAAAGAGAGGGAGCGAAACAGCAATGTGTGAGAGAGACATTGATCAGTTGCCTCCCACAGGCCCCCAACTAGGACCTGTCCCACAACCCAGGCCTATGCCTCAGCCCGAAATCAAACCAATGACCTTTTGGTTTGTGGGGTGACACCCAACCCCCTAAGCCAAACTGGCCAGGGCTTACTGTGTATTTCTTATAAACAAGAATATCTTCATACACAACCACAATACTACAAAGATAGAAGGAAATTAACATTGATACATAAAATTCTTGGACCACATTCAAGTTTTACTAATTGTTGCAGTAATGTCCGTGTCACAGTGGGACCTGGACTAACATCACGTTGTGTAGTTGTTATGTCTCTGTTTTTCAGTCTGGAACAGTTCCTCAGTCATTTCTTGACTTTCTTAACCTTGACGTATTTAAAGATTACAGGTCATTTCTCTTCTAGAAGAAAAGATGTCTGATATTTTATTAAATCCAGGTAATGCACTTCAGGCAGTAATATCACAGCAGTGATGCTCATGTTCCGGTGCTACACTCTTTTGATTTGCCCCTTTACTGGTGAGGTTAATGTGTTGGCTTGCCAGGCTTCTCCACTGGCAAGTTGGGGGTTTTTTCTGTTTTAATTAATTACCTTTGTAATTAATAAGCATTGGGGGGAATGTTACCATTGCTGTCATTATTTATTTTGATATCGAAATTGTTTCAGCTTTGGCTGGAGGGACCCCCTGCAGGTTGGGTCCTGTGTTTTTTGGCCTGTCCCCATCTTTCTTTTAATATTTCCTTGCTTCCTGGCCCAAGATATTCTAGGACCATCTTTACTTTATTTACCCTTGCCTAAAATCAATCATTTCTCCAAGGAGCTCTAGTTTATTTCAGTGGAGTGTGGTATTTAGAAACTAAGGTCTGGTGCTAGATGTACTGCTATTGAGATATGGCTACTCTCCAGGCCCTTTTCATAAACAGAGCTAGGAAATATATGTTATGTAATGTTTATATATGCGACTCCTACATGTGTAAATATATAACCATAAGTTTGCACCAGTGTCTTTGATTCCAGTCTAACACCGAAGGGTTCATATTAGTTTTCTCCCTTTCTATATTTGTAACTCCTTTCTCTGACAGTGAGAAATCTGGCTCTCATCGTCCTCATTATGTTCACTTATTTGATCTGTCCATTTCTGTTTCACCTTCTCCCACCCCTACATCATTGCCCTCCTCACCCACGCAGATTCTGATGCAATCCACCCGGTCACCACCTCTCTCCCTCACTATGATCCAAATTCTGTGCACATCTTTAGCACAAAAAAATTTATATCTCTCCCTTGTTTCCTCAATTAAAGATGCTAGGGGACAGGCATTGGTCGTGAACTTCTTTGGTATCCTTTTCAGTACTAAACACAGTAATAAATTCTCAGAAGATGATTGCATTGTACTATAGCTTTGGTGATGCTTATTAGATATGGGTCCTTGAGTCACAGGCTATGGAAAAGGTTACTCTTTGTTGTTTATTTTCTTAAAAACATTATAACTTAAATTTCCAAATGAGTATTATATTTAAACTTAATTGATGATAAAATTATTTCAGAAATGATTCCATTGTTGAAATACATTTTTAGAACTCCTCTTTTGAAATTGCCTTTAGAAATAATTTAATAGCCATCTGAGAAAATCACTTTTAGTACTTTACATCACAAATACGTTAACCTAGTGTTAACCAGTTTAGTCAACTGCCTTCATCAGATTCAGTTCTTAGGCAACTTTACATCCACTTGTAAAGTAAAAATTTGCTATCATCAAACATGCATTTTCAGAAACTTGCTTTTGCTTTGAAGATAGTTTCAGGAGAGAAGTTTTAGAAATATTTAAAATGAAGTAGCGTAATTAAAGTTAACATGCAGTCTTTTTAGAAAACAACTTTGAAAAAGAAGTGTTCATTTTAAAATTTTTATATCCCAATTGTGTTTTATAGCCAGTATTTTTAGTAAATTCTAATTTTTTTCCTGCAAATGAAGAAGGTCAGTATACTTACTGATCTGATTTTTTTTTTTTAATTCTCTTTGAAGGTTTCTTGTTCTCCACAAGGTCTAAAAGTTTGGGTCCAGAATACTTCATATTTGTGTAGTCGGGCTGGGCAGGTCCTCTTTGTTAGTATTGAGATGAACGGCTGGATTCATGATGGAAACCTGCTCTGCCCATCATGTTGGGACTTCTGTGAACTCTGTCCTCCAGAAACAGATCCTCCAGCTGCTAACTTGACTCGAGCTCTTCCATTAGGTGAGTAGTCTCTGGTTGGCATAAAGAGGGAGACTTTTCTTATGAGATTCTCTTACAGGAAAATTCTCTTCAAGGAAGCTCTAAAACAGGTTGAGCATCTTCTCCTTTAATTTCAGTTTTATGGGAAAATCTCCTTCCTGCTACTGAATTTTTTAAAAAATTTCCTAACTGGAGCAATATTTGTTAATAATTTCAAAAATGACTCCATTGTTGAAACACATTTTTGGAATGCCTCTTTTGAAATTGCCTTTAGGAATAGTTTTATAGCCATCTAAGAAAATCAGTTTGAGTACTTTGCTTCACACCTATGTTTACCTAATGTTAACCTGTTTAGTCAACTACCTTTACCATCTCAGCTCTTAAGAGTACATTCCCTCTCATGCACAGCAGCTCAATTTTGAGTGCACACATTACATCCCAGTCAACCACTGACCTGTTTCAGCACAGAGGAGCCTGTCCCCCAGCACTGCAGTTCAGAGGGCACTACAGCCTTCCAGATCTAGCCTGATGGTCTTCTGAGTTTATTGCTCTAAATTCTTTGTTGAAGACCTACACTCCTGCACAAGGACACAGGTCCACAGGAGCCTCTGCTCTTGTAGCAGAAGCTCTCTGTGGTAGTGTGGAGCTAGCCTGTTCTGAACTGTGGAAATATTTTCAGGTTGTAATGATGTGAAATCTAGATAAATTTTATTTCTTCTAACAGTTCAACGCCAGAGAGAATGCTTTGTGCCAGATAGGGCCAATGGAATCAAAAACAAATTTCCAAAGTAAAAATATTGAGTCCTCAGTTTTATACCCTCTCCATGTTAAAATTCACTTTTTTTTTTTTTTTTTTTTTTACTGAATACCACAATTCCTTAATCAGACTTCTGTTCCAACATTCAGTAGCCAAAACCACATTGCCCTGATGACCCTCTGTGATCCTTTCTCTCTCCATTTCGATTCCTTATCCGTACTGATCCTTAGGCCACCTTTTACTCCCTCCCGGCAGTCACTGTTGTGATTTATGTCTTACCCAGCCAGTTTCTTCTCAGTGCTTCCAGTCAGTCCAGCCCATGTCCCCAAACCCAAAGCATCATTGACAGCTTTGATGTACTATACGTGATCCTGGATGGCGACCTCAGGCCTGCTATGTTAACTCCAGTGCGGAAGTGCTGTGCAGAAGCACAGCACTCCAGTGAATCAGCTGAGTTTTCTGCAGTAACAATAGTAATGACACAATGAATTATTTGAAGTAATGTGAGATCTTAGGTCCCTTTGATGTGCTATATAGTATATGTAGTGTTAAATACTCTTAGTTAACTCTTGCTTTCATGTGAAGTTGGTAAGATAAGTTAATTTTATTATTAATGTTAAATTGCTTTGGCTAAAATTAGAGGGCTGCTAGTCCACAAATAAGTTGTTCTGATGAAGTTTCCATCCGCAAGCCTAATCTCAGAGTTAAATGTAAGAAATTATCAATATCTTACTGTCCACGAGATGGACGAGAATTAAGCCATTAGTAGTTAAGAGCTGAAATAAAGAGAGAGGTACTCCAGCTGGTTCAGGGGTAAAAATCTTAGAAGTATAGTAAAAGAATGTGGAGGAATGTGGAGAAAGCCAGACCAGGGCAAGGGGATATGAAATGATTAGTTCCTGTCCTTGGAGTGTGACAAAGATAAATCAATCTGTGGAAAGGAGGTGGAAAGTAGAGATTGCAAGCCATCCCAGCCCCTCCACCTCCTGATATCAACCTGCACCTCAGACTCTACTTATACTGCTCCCACTTTTTCAGTCACCCTTCTGAAATTATCGTGCTATGGTATGATTTCTTTTTTCCCTGCTAACTAGCTCTATAAGGAAGCATACTCAAAAAAGCATTGTAATCTATAAATCATTACCACTATTTTGAAAAATATATAAAATATTACAAGAATAGATGTCTTTAGGCATTGCTTTTTAAACATTATAAGTATCACTGTTGAAATTCTAAAATATCCTGACTTCCCATGTTTGTCAATGTGTGAATACAGCACACGCTAGGCCCTTACTGAACTGTGTGCCAGGGACTATAGCAGAATTTACATGTGCTCTTTCTTTTAGTAAAGAGTTTTGTTTCTTTTTAATACAGTTTTTTTTTTTGACCCACAAAACTTATAAAAATAAGATTGACTCTTTAAATGTACTTATATAAGAAATACTAATAACCTATGATGAAGCTTATTAAGCAAATGATCATCCTAATCTGTTTCTTTGGTTAAACTTTCCTTTTTTAATAATAATTATTTTTTATCTTTATTGTATTTTTTCCATTACCATTTAGTGCCCTTCTAATCTGTCCTGTGAATTAATTTTTTTTTTTTTAGTGTACCTTTTAAACATTAAAACTGCTAATACTCTAGAGGAAGTGTAAAAAAGATATTCCTCTCCCTAATTCTTCTGATTTTTATTACTGTTGATCTCAGGTTCACAAAGCTTTTTCTTGCATTTATAATTTCTTTTGCAATGTAAAACTTCCATCTTTTTTCCTTTTCCCTGGTCATCACTTCTCAATGCTAGAGTGTGATTAGACAGTTGTTCTATATTGCCTAAGATAATGAATATGAAAGATTTATTTCTAAATTCTTTCTGGTCTCTTTAGATTGTAGGGGTTATTTAAACAAAAATAAATTCCATTTATTGAACACTAGCCAAGTGCTTTATGTCTATATCAGTGCATTTGATCGTCACAAAACCTAATGAGGTAGGGATTATCATTTTGTACACAAGAAAACTAAGGCATAAAGATATTAAGTAACGTGACTGCTGTCCTGGCTAATAAATAATGAAGTTCAGATCAAAACCCAAATCTGATCACCTCCAATTCATTTTGAAATACCCCCTTTGCATCTTTTCTTTTTAGAGCACTGTCACAGAAAGGTCAGCATTTTTGAAGGACAACAAATATTCCAGAGCTGCCATTAATGTTTTAGTAGCTTGTTAAATTTTAGTACCAATAGTAGATAAACAACAGCTAGTTCTCCTCCATTTCCTTTAAGGATATACCTGAGTTACTAGACTCCAGGTTCCACCCCCTATTCCAGCCAGGACCACTCTGCCTGATGCTCTAGGCCAGAACTTACCTAGTAGAACATTCTGGGGCGATGGAAGTGTCCGGTAATCTACAATGCCCAACACAGTAGTCATTAGCCACATGTGACTGTTGAATGTGTGAAATGTGGCTAGTGTGACTGAGGAATTAAATATTTTATTTCATTTTACTTAATTTAAATGTAAGCAGCATATACAGCTAGAGGTCACCATACTGGACAGTGCAGTGCTAGGTCAGAGTTTCTCAAACTTTTGCATGCGTCAGAAGCATGTGAAAACACAGGTTACTAAGCCTTGCCTCCAGAGCTTCTGATTCAGAAGGTCTGGGTCAGAGCCTGAGAATTTGCATTTTTAACAAGTTTCCCAATGGATGATGCTGATGCTGTTGATCCAGGGACCACACTTGGAGAAGGACTATTCTTGACTAAGTGAGATTTTTCTAAAATTTAACAATTACTAGCTGATTCCATTGGGGAAGACTAGAATTTACCCCATGGTTTACCTGAATTACATACAGTGAAATATTTTTTTAAATACTTATACCGCACTATACTGTGCTCAAAAGAACAGGTTACAGTGCCTTGACATTATCATTCTATTCATTCTGTAGCTGAAGACCAGCCCTATTTTCTTTACCTTTTAAGCAAGTCAGACTTGAAGCTCAGTTGGTTCTTTATTGGTCAAAGTATTAGAAAAAACAACTCATCCTAAGATAAAGTCAGGTTGACCTGGTCTCTTGGCTGCTATAAATATGTTTTCCACTCTGAGAATTGTTTTGGGAAATAGTTTTAGCTGTGAGAACAGCTCATGGCTAAATTAAAATACACTCCTAGTGCTCAGAGCCCATAGAATCTTTTGCTGTTTCCAGATTAAGCCTGGATGTGGATAGATGGGTAGTTATTTAGAGCTCGGGGACCACATGCCCTGGTTTGCCTGGGACAGTCTATTTTGCCTTTTGTCCTGGCAATTGTTAATTGTATTCCTTGTGTTAAAATTATCAAAGAGAACAGTTTAGTTTATCTAAGCAAATTTTATTTTCACACGTCATGAAGGGGGCAGCCTTCACTCTCAAGAGTCCAGACAACTACAAAATAAGGGAAAAGGGCTGCAAGCAGGAAACGAGAAGAAGCACTTGGCTTAGGCTGATTAGCCAGGGTTGTGTATCTGACCTTATTCTGAAAGATCAAAGAACAAGGAAGTAAGTATAGAACCCTGAGTTGGCTTGTTGGTTGGTGATTGGCTGACTGGATATACGGTGTTTCTGGTCAAGCACATGGATTTTATTTAAATTTCAGTTTGCTGATGTGGCACCATCTTGGAACCAGCAATTTATTTCAATACTTGTCTCAAAATGCCCTGATTTTGGGTGATAAATTATGTGGTTACCATAAAAAAAGGGACAAGGAAGAATAGAAGAGAGTTCTACTTCCCATGTTAGAATAGCCAAGATATTCATTTACTTTCCTATGTAGCACCTTTTATTTAAATTCTCATCCAAGTATATGTTCTTACTGATTTTAGAGAGAGAGAAGGAAGGGTGGGGGATAGAGAGAGAGAGAGAAAAATATATATATGTTGCCTCCTGTATGTACCCTGACCAGGGATTGAACTTGCAACCTAGGTAGGTGCCCTGACGGGGAATCGAACTCCCAACCTTTTGGTATAGGGATGACGCTCCAACCAACTGAGCCACCCACCCAGGGCCCTGTGTAGCATCTTTAATTTTGCCGAGATACTAACCAAAGACACTTTCTCTTCTTGGGTGCTGTGTTTTAACCTTGATGTGGTGGGTACATCTTTTCTTCCTGCATAAATATTTTTGTTCTTTTTCCAAAAGTGCTAAAAAAGGACTTTACGTATCTGGGCTTTAGGAAGCATTCTTGATTCTGCTCTCCAAGGTGTTCCTTGTTCACCTTTTAATAATCACCTGTATTCACCTGTCAGCATTTAGTTGATATGATGTATTCCAAAAATGTCTATAGAAAGTCAACTTTTTGTTTTCAACCCTAGATCTCTGTTCCCGTTCCTCTAGCCTGGTGGTCACTTTCTGGCTTCTGCTAGGCAATCTATTTCCTCTGCTGGCTGGATTTCTTCTGTGTGTATGGCACTAGGAATGGACAAGAGAATTCTCAAGGCATTCCTTTGTGTCATGTTCCTCTGAATAAAGCACAAAATCTGGGCGAGTACTAGCCTATGCAGATGGCAGAAGTGGCATTCCTGACTTTGGCTTGAAAGTGTTGACCACAATCAGACCTTGAAGCAGAGCTTTACAGCACTCACTCTTCATCAGCATCCCCACAGCCTCAGCTTGGAGAAGAAGAAGGAATTCCAAGACATCAAGTCTCTTTATTTTTCAGGATGCATAACCTTCCTGAAATTTTCTTTTGAAAATGGGATATTGGTAAAATTTTCAGATTACATTTCTCAGCATTCTCATTAATCTAAAGTGATGGGAAAGTTCATCAATACTGGAATAATTTAAAGAATAGCAAGATTTGAAGTTGGGGATCCTGTCCCCAGAAGTATAAATTTGTCCTTTGGATTACAGAAAATAATTGAATTGAGGTTTCTACATCACTGTTATACCTATTTTGAATTTAATGACTGTACATTGTACACTTAAATCATTATTCTCATTGTTCTAAAAATTCTCTTTTAAAACCACATTTTACTAAATCTTATGATTTAACCATGCTTGCTTGTTTCAAATTAGCTGTGTGGTTCAGTTTACTACTGAATCATTATGTATTGGTAGCCCTGTTCCAGCTGTATGTGTTACTCATTGATCTTCATAGCTCAATTTCCTGTTGTGTTCTCCATTTGTCTAAATAATGACTTGAAAAGCTGTAGAAGCAGAGAAAGAAAAGCAATGCGCCCTGTAAAAAAATATTGAAGACATGCAAACAAGAAAACATAAATGTATACGTTCCAGATAATAGTTATGACAACTGTAATTCTACAAAAATAGAACTATTCTTTTTTGAACAATGGTGATAAAAAGAAATTCTGGTGTAGACCAATATGCAGTTGTCTTCACGTGGGCTTAGGAATTGTTTCAGAAGAACTTCTATCTGAAAAGTATTTTATATATAAGAAGAAAAATATAAGTCAAAACAAGATCATCTGAATTATTTGCCAATAGCAAAGTGTGGGTTTGGTGTATGGCCTATCCAGTAGCGTCCACTTTCCCATACAATGCATGGCTTAATCCTCCGAAGTTGGAAGATAGCCTTTGCTTTCAAAGGAGGTAATGTCCTTTACCTCCTGCTTTTGACACTTTTGTTACCACATAGATTCTGGTCCACAGAAGCAATTCTGCTCTGGAGCTGACCAACCCCGCTTTATTCTTTAATGATGAGTGATGCCCAGTTTTTCTCTCTAAAGCTAAGAAAGTCCTGTAGCATTATAAACACAGTCCTTGGACAAACATGCATGCATGCATTCATTCGTTCATTGGTTAGCCCTTTAATTCAGCATATAGTTATTGAGCACTCCATGTAAGAAAATGTGCAAGTGAGCAAGTGGCCTAATTACTAAGGAGTAATTCCAGCTCATTGTTTGGCACTGGGGCCAAAGAGCAACCCCAGTATAAAGGAAAGTTGCCTTTTTTAATGCATACATTTGAAATATGTATTTAAACATGCAGTTTTGAATTGAAGGTATTTGTCACTGTGAAAAGCTGGGGGTCTCTAGCATATCCACCTTCAGCTAAAGAGAAGCTAATGGTAGAAGTTGTCGTGTCAGTGCTCTATTTTTGCCTGTGTCATGTATATCTTAAATTGAGCAAGGTCTGAGAAAAGTATAGAGTAGAGAGTATATTTTTAAAGAAAATTATAAAAATCTAAACTTATATGCCTGTTGTAATTATGAATCATCTGCAAAGTTGTATAAAGAATTTCACCAAAAATACTATGGATTAAGAATGCATTTGAGATTTATGCAAACAATGATAGATCTGATTATATTTTGACTGTTGTGCAGTAATGCCATTTAGGTAGTATTGTTTCTGAGCATGGTGCTTTTTATACTTGAAATATATTTTTACTTTATTTTTTATTGATATAATTATATTTGCACTAATGACTTTCTGGAGAAAATATAGATGACATTTTTTCTATATATATTTATTAAGCTTGGAATCTGATAGCCCGGTGTTTTCTCTGCACAAATATGAAACTTGATAAAGTATGATGTTAACAAATCTTGAATTTCTGAGGGTAGCTAAATGCGCTGGTGTCTTTGTTTCTCTTCAAGTCTTAAAAGTGGTTGCTTATCACTGATTCTGCATAGTTTACTCAGTGAAGACTTAGAAGGCCATTGATCCTGTAAGAAATTTTAAGAGGCACATTTTAGTCACTTAGATTATGACAGTATTCTAAAAACAAAGACTTAAATTCTGAGATTTCAATGCAGAATTAGTGAGCTAGAATTCAGCTTTCAGCTGAAGACTTAGAAATGACATAAATATCAGTATTCTGTGGCAGGTTTTGCCCTTCATGTTAGCAAAAGCAGTTCGCTGAGAAAGACTGGGCAGACTGCAGCCACGGCGGAAGGGAGATGGGGTAGGGAAGGAGAATGGAGACTAGCTGTTTTGGGGATAGTAGATTAGTGCCCCTTTCTGACTCAGAAAGTGTCAAGTGCTTATAAAAACTGACTACCTCAGTTTTCAGTTCAGATTTAGGCTTATTTTAATAGTGTTAAGGTCCCAATTGTATCAAGTGAATTGTCTCTCAGGTTTTCAAGAACAGATTATATTGGAAGGAAGCAAAAGCCATGTCAGTAGACTTGAACTGACAGCTTTAAAGAAACTGGCAAGCAGTTAGGAAGTCTTCATGTAAATCCCTCCAATATTCTCCTGAAAAACATCCTTTTCCCTTATTTCTTAAGGATACTTATTGTTGTTAAGACCAAATAGACATTCTAAAAATGTTGTAAATTATGCTTAAAATTAGTTTCAGCCTAATAAGTTGGCTTAGATTTTATCAGTACTTGAAGATGAAACATAAATTAATGAAGTTTAAATAGTTTTAGGAAGATACATAAATAAGTATACTAGAGTATTCTGTAAAATTCAATATCAATATTCTCTTCAATATTAGAAGACTCACTGGGTGAAACCATCTGTAAAATGACCAGATGCTTTCTCAGAATCTTTCCAGCTCTAAGTCTATGACTAATACTCATCCAGAATTGCTAGGTCACTGCTGGCTCTGGCCCGCCTCTTCTTGGAGTATGCCAGCTTGCACATCATATTCAACATAGTGTCATGTGCTTGATGCCTTAGCACTGTCCATGTCCTCGGAAACTGAATAGAAGAGAAGAGGCTGGCTCTCAGGGCATTTGAGCAGCCCTGGCAGCAGGAGGCGGACTTCAGTCACAGCCCCATAGACCTGTTTTATAGTGGGCTCCGGTTATTTGTGCCAGGTCCTTACTGCCTAGGAGGACTAACATTTTAACGAAGTCTATGTTACTCATTCTGAAGAAAGAACTTACCTGAAGGGATGACTTTGTGTGTGTGTGCGTGTGAGATACATTTAGTCAGGGTTGGGTAAGGAGTGGTTAATTATTTCCTTTTATGTTTACATTTTTAATAAGTAAAATAGAAGATTTAAAAACTAATCTTTATTTATGGTATTGAACTTTAAGTGTAATATATTCCTTGGAAAAATGCAACTTTAATAAAAATGGAAACTAATCTGCATCTTGTCTTTACTTAACACTGTCAGAGTTTAAAAACATGGTTGAGGATCACAAACAGCTATGCATTGTTTGGGGAAGATGAGCTGTTTATTATGAAGAGTAATTCAGTTTTTACTTTGGAATAAAATTGCTGTACTTAAAGGATGAAGATAGATGTTATGTAAAGCTACCGAGTAGCCTTCCTCAGATAGTTAAGGAGAAAAGAGAGCAGACCAAAACAATTTGGGGCTGCCGCCTCTGGCTGAAGATTATTCCAGTCCCTTTCATTCTATGCTATGGATCAGGAGTTTCATTCCATGACCAGCCTGGCGCATTCAAGTTCCACACTGTATGTGGTGGTGGCAAGTACTTTGTGTCTGTAGCCTTAGAGTACGATTCTTCCTCATAACCTGAACGTAGTTTGAGAGGATGTGCCTGGGACGGGACTTCACCTAGTGTACTTAGAGCCATTCTGCCCTGCAGCATGAAGGCAAGCACTTTGTGAAACTGATTCAGCATAGCCTGTGTGACCAGATTGCTGAGCTGAAATCTTTGTGGGAAATTGTAATAATAATATTTAAATGTTTCTGAGGTTTAAGTATTTCATTATAAGTAGCTAAAACTATATACAACACATACTTTCAAGTAATTGAGTAAATCCAATATTATTTGTCCGATGTACTGAGTGAGGATAAATCTCATGTTACCTGTTGATACTAACTTTTAGTATGTTCATAGAATGTAGCTTATTTTGTAGATGTTAACATAAACTAGTCTTTTGTCCACAACCCTTCTAGATTTGCTGAAGTGGAGGGGTTTATTTAAATCAGTTTTGTTAGTGTTCAACCAGATATTCATTCTTTAGTGTTTAAAGTAAATTGGACATATTTGGAGATAGTTGTCCAAATATAAGTGATCTGATGTTCTAGTAGATGACCAATACCATTCCCATCGTGTATGTATAGAAATGTTTTTTTCTGCCTGTAGATATTGGTATACCTTATACCTTAGTATACCTTAGTATACCTTAGTATACCTTAGATCCAATGCCACTTTAACTCCCAGTGCCACTAACAGTCCATTTTTTTCAGTTTCAACAGAAACAGTGACTCAACAACTTTCTGTTATTCCATTTGAAAATAACTCAAATCGCAAAAGTAGGTTTACAGCTGTTCATATGGGAAAAGACATGCAGGTTATGATTATTACAATAGTTTTATTAACTCAAAAGGATGTTGGATGCAACTGTAAACCTACTTTTGCCCACCCCTTCATGAATACCTGGCTTCCTCCCTCCCCATACCGGTGTGTCTCCTGATGACATTTCCAGAGGGCTGCAGGTTGATTGGAAGAGCGTTCACGTGTGCTCACACACAGGCACTCATGAGTGTGTACGGTAAAGGTTTTGTTTGGATGTATTTGGCTGAGGATATGAAAATTTAATGTAAAAAGGTAGCCCAAAAGAACAGGGAAATATTGCGTGCCTCACCCACCCCTTGCCACCCCAGCCCCCAGAGTCTTGAATCTCAGGGTAAATAAAACAGGTATGCCCCTGTTTTAAAATGATTTGGTTAGTTGTGAAGCTTTCTTGTTGCTAAGAAAATAAAACGTGTAAAATCTGCATTTCTTACCAAAGGCTTGACAAAGGATTAAAGAGAGTCACTAAGTACTGTGTAGGTATGTGTTCAATAACCCTTAGGGATAAAGATGATCACAATGGAGAGAAAAATGAAGAACTGACATATCTGAGGAGAGTCAGCCCTCAGACTGACCAAGGTGAGTCAGTGGCTCTGCCACTTGGACTGTACCCGATCCCCTGCACCAGCAGTGTGCGCCAGGCCGGATCTCCTCACGTGGGGAGTTTCTCCGTTTTCCTCAAACGCATCCTCTCACAGCCACCCCAGCTGTCTTCCACCCCAGGCTGTGGCCACCCCTTTTCCTGTCCCCCCATCCCCAGTTCAGAGCAACCCAACTTGCTCAAGTATAAATACATATCTATTTGGTGGTACTGTCACCTGGGGCTGGAGGTTAGGTTTTATGTCTCCATCATTTCTCAAAGATTGATTTGGAGGGAGGGAGCCAGCAGCCTTCCCTAATTTACTAATTTGGCAGAAACCAGAAACTCCCAACCCTCTATAGTCTGCTTTTGTTTTATGATTTTTGTACCACCATTCAATTTCCAGGTTGGGAATGACAGTGCTTGGTGTGGCGGCCCGTGCACCATGGCCCAGGAGGCATGGGCATGGAAATGCAGATTGGAGTCTGTTGAGAAACCATCATGGGTCAGCTCCAGGGTGGGCAGGCACTCACCTGGGTGTGGCCAGTAAGATGCTGAAAATAAGCCAAAAGCAGAGATGTACAAAGTCCAGAGGCAGAGGCAAATAGTAAAAGTGATTCCAAGTACAGGGGAGAATGAAAGTCTAGGAAATTGATACTAAGAAAGTAGTCAAAGATGAGGAAAACAGCCCAAGGAAAGCCCTTACTGGTGTGGCTCAACTGGGTGTCATCCTGCAAAGCCTGGGGTGCTGGTTTGGTGCTGGTGCTGGTCGGCACGCCTATGAGAGGCAGCCAGTCGGTGTCTCTCATGCGTCAATGTTTCTCTCTCTTTCTCCCTCCCTCCACCAAAGTAAATAAATAAAATCTTTTTTAGAAAGAATTTTAAAAAGAGAAGTAAGAGTGTCCATGCATAATAACCAGATCACATTCTTCTGGGTGTTGAGGGGCTGCCTTTTATTTTTGGCTCCCAGTGATTTAACACTGAAAGTGTATTTTGAGGTGTTTACTACATTCGGTGTGTATTTAGTACTCTTGTCAGGCATTCTCCTGGGCCATGGCAGCACAAAAAGTTGACAGACGTGGTCCTCGTCCTGGAGCTAGTGAAGGGAGGGGACTGTTAAACATACAGTAAAGCGTAGACCTGAAATTGATGGGATAAAATATATAGCATGCTGATAAATAGTGGAGAGATCAAGGCTGAAAATAAAAGAGACTGAGGTGCCCAATAGAGTCAGGCTCTGAAAAAATAGAAGCTGGGACCACACCTGAGGAATGGACTGCCCCATCTGCTGTAAGATAGGAAAGACCTGGAGGGACGCAGGAACACATTTGTTAGGTTTGGTGACTGGAAGCCAAGTTCCTGGCTCTGGAAAAGAAATCATTTTTTTTTAAAGATTTTATTTATTTTTAGAGAGCGGAAGGGAGGGAAAAAGAGAGGGAGAGAAACATCAATGTGTGGTTGCCTCTTGAATGCCCCCTACTGGGAACCTGGCCCGCAACCCAGGCATGTGCCCTGACTGGGAATGGAACCGCTGACCCTTTGGTTCACAGGCTGGCACTCAGTCTACTGAGCTGCACCAGCCAGGACTGGAAAGGAAGTCATTATTGTCTGCAGTGAATAGGGTCTCAAATCTGAAGAGTATTTAAAGATTTAAGCTTCTGCAGAGAGAGATGTCTTGGTGGTGACTGTTCTGGGTTCATATTTTTTCTGGAAGGCAGTGTGTGCCTTTTCAGTGCATAGATTCAAGTCTTCTTTTACTTCAAATAGTTTCTTTCCTTTTTTTTTTTTTTAGTTTTATCCTTATTTATTGTTTTCAGTTGACCTCTTTAGGAATGTCAATAATGTATATATTTGTGTTACTGTCACTTGTTTTGTAATCCTTAATTCTTTATTTCATTGTCTTTCTCATCTCTGCCCACTATCTCCTTTATGGTGTTTTCAGCAATGTCTATTTTTCCTTATGCATCTTTCATTTTTGCTGTCTGTTCTGTGTCTGTGTTTCTGTGGTTTTATTTTTATGTTGTATATCTTTCCTTAGCCCACAGCTGCCTCTCAAAATTCTCAAAATTGATGATTAGACACTGGATTTCTGTGTATGGCTGCAGCTGCCTCCAGACACTGAAGCCTCCATCATCTTGGTTGCTAATAGTGACAGAAGCAGAAAGATGGGCTCTGATTAGCAGAACCTAATTTATGTCCAGAATGCTAGCTGCAGGGGAATCTCTGAAATGTAGTTTTAAGCTTCACACACTCTACAAACAGAAGGATGGAGGAATAGAGGTTGGGTGAGCTAATCCACAGTGTGTATTATAATCTCTGTTGCAAATACTTTTGATAAATTTGTTATTTGTTAGAAGTTTTACATTTTAAATAATTTCCTCTATAGCTTTCATCCTTAGTATTGTGCTTAGAAGACCTTCTTTACCCCTATTATATACTTTTTTCACTTCAAAAGTTTGTTAAAATTTTTTTCTTTGGAAAATATTGAACACAAATAATTAAAATAATTCATAGCTCTGCCACTCTTAAAGAAGATAAAGTGCTTCCACTTCCTCTGGTGCCTCCATTTCCATCCCCCAGAGGGGACCTAGAGAGGGTTTCAGTTTGGTACATATACTTTCAGACCTTACACACTACACATATCTTCGGTATCTTGCATTTATTGCTTACAGGTTGAGTGCAGTCATCTTCCCAGGTCAATAAAACTTAGATTTACCTCATAGATTGTAAGGACTTCATGATATCTTATTGTGGATATGGCATCATTTATTTAGCCACACCCTACTGATGGACAGTTTATGTTATTTTCAGTATAATTATTCACCTGTGTTTTATTCTTGTTATTTTAATTTTATATTTTATTCTTTATTACAGCAGGAATTGACTTTGAAGTTTGGCCTAAGGAATCTAACTTCTTTTTTTTCAGGATTCATTGAAGTAATACATATAAAACAGCTAGCACAGTGTCTGGCATGTAACATCTATTGTTTTCACGGTTGTGTTATCCCCATGGTGATGACGAGATGGTAGTTGTTATAGTCTTCACTGTCTTACCACTGTGAGACATGTAAGAAGAAAAACAGCATGAGTAATAAAGCATACAATAAGAAATTACACACATGTACACATACACACTCATACACCCTCAATTTGGGGATTTTGTTCTCCATACTTGAAAGTGAGACAAGCAAGAAGAAAAACAATGTGAGTAATAAAGCATACAGTAAAAAATTACACACGCGCGTGCACACACCCTCAGTCTGGCGATTTTGTTCTCTGTAGTGCACTTTTAAGTAGGATATAGGGTGAGTATGAGGCATTATCAAACATTCCCAGAGCACACAGTCTAGATAACAAGATTAATATTCCTCTTCCCCGTGGCTCCAGATGCACCAGTTGTTCTTTGTCACACAACCCCTTTGGGATGACTCTCCAGGGACTTTGTGCTTTGCTTTCCTAACCTTTATATATTTGTACTTTTCTTAACTCTGTAGTTTTCTTTGGGGTTTGCTTTTCTCTTGATGCATTCTGTTTTGTGTGTGTGCGCCCTCTCGCTCCATGTCCTCCCTCACCACCCCTCACCCCCCCATTCCAATTCCTGTTCCCTCTCATCCTTTCTTCCTGCAAGTCTCTGCCTGGGATCTTATTTTACCCAAGTAAGCTTGCATAAGTTTTATTTTCAAATATTTCCTCCCTTCTTCTTTACTGATTCTTATATAACCAAGCAATCTCTTAATGTAGTTCCATTTAGAAGTCTAGTGCCCAAACATGGTACATATAGCTTATTCCTTCTGTCTCCTAGGTCTGATTTTCTGTCTCCCCCATGCTGGTTCTTCGTCTCTCTCTCTCTCTTTTTCTCTTTCTTTATCTCTCTCACACATACATCTTTCTCACACTTTCCTGCTTAATTCCCCACATACATTTTTTATCTTTCTCAAAAAGAGAAAGTACTTAAAGATACATGTTTTCAGTACAAAATAGTTACATAATTTAAAAAATATATTATTTCTAAAAAGGTTTTACATCTTGAATCCAAAAGTAATTATCCCCTCTTTATTTTTGTCTAACATTATGGTTATAAGTATTTTTCCATGTTATTAGCATTTATGAGGTTTCTCTTTTTTAATTTAAAAAAAGTTTTCAATTACAGATGACACTCAGTACTATATTAGTTTAAGGTGTACGGCATAGTGTTTAGACATTTATGTAATTTACAAAGTGATTCCCCTGATAACTCTGGTACCCACCGGGTATCACACATAGTTTTTACAATATTATTGACTACATTCCTTATGCTGTACTTGACATGCCCATAACTGTTGTTTTCTTTTAAAAAATTAAATATATTGGGGTGACAGTGGTTAATTAGGTCTTACAGGTTCCAAGTGTGCATTTCTATGACCCTAAATCTATATGTTCCACAGTGTGCCTACCACCTAAAGTCAAACCATCTTCTGTCACCATGTATTAGGCCCCCTCCCCATGCACTCCCCCATCCCCTTCCCTGTGACAGCCACCACATTGCTGCGTGTGTCCATGAGTTTCAGTTTTATATTCTACATATGAGTGAACTCATGTGATTCTTAGCTTTTTCTGACTGATTTATTTCACTTAGCATAATATTCTCAAGGTCCATCCATGTTGTCATAAATAGCAGTATTTCAACTTTTCTTATGGCTGAGTGGTATTCCATTGTATCTCTGCACCACATCTTCTGTATCCATCCTCTGTCAAAGGACTCTTTGGTTGTCTCCATGTCTTGGCCACCATGAATAATGCTGCAATGAACATAGGGGTGCATATATCTTTGCAAATACGTGATCTTGAGCCTTTCAGGTAGATACCCAGGAGAGGGATTGCTGGGTCATTTGGTAACTCTGTTGTTAATTTGTTTAGGAACTGTCAGACTGTTTTCCACAGTGGCTGTACCGGTCTACATTTCCACCAGCAGTGAATGAGGCTTTCCCCACAACCATTTTTTCCACAACCTCTCTAACACTTGTTATCATTTGTCTTGTTGATAATAGCCATCTCATGGTAGTTGGTTTTTTTTTAAGATTTTATTTATTTTTTGAGAGAGGGGAAGGGAGAGAGAAAGAAAGGGAGAGAAACATTGATGTGTGTGAGAGAAACGTTGATCAGTTGGCTCTCACACACCTGCACCTGGAGACTTGGCCTCCAACCCAGGCATGTGCCCTGCCCGGAAATCAAACCAGCAACCTTTTGGTTTGCAGAGCAACCCCCAATCCACTGAGCCACACCAGTCAGGACTCATTGTAGTTTTGATTTGCATCTCCCTAAGCTAGTGAGATTGCACATCTTTTGATATATCTGTTAACTGTTTCTATGTCTTCTTGGGAGAGGTTTCTGTTCAGGTGCTCTGCTCATTTTTCAGTTGGATTGTTTGGTGTTGAGTGTTATGAGTTCATTATATATTTTGGATATCAAACCTTTGTTGAAGTTGTTCTTTGAAAATATCATCTCCCATTCAGTTGGTTGTCTCTTTGTTTTGTTGTTGGTTTCTTTTGCTGTGCAGAACCTTTTCCATTTAACATAGTGTCATTCATTTATTTTTGCCTTTCCTTCCCTTGCCTTTGGGGCCAAATTCATAAAATGTTCTCCACAACCAGAGTCCATAAGTTTAGTACCTATGATTTCTTCTATGAAATGTATTGTTTCAGATCTTATATTTAAGTCTTTGATCCATTTTGAATTAATTTTTGTACATGGGGGCAAACTATGATATAACTTCATTCTTTTGCATGTGGTTTTCCAATTTTGCCAGCACCATTTATTGAAGAGACTTTCTTTTCACCATTGTGTGTTTCTGGCTCCTTTATTGAAAATTATTTACCCATATACATGTGGTTTTATATCTAGGCTCTCAATTTTCCTCATAACTGTTTTGTAATTACCAATTTGTGCTACTTAATCCCCTTCACCTTTTTCACCCATCCCCCCAACACCCCTCCCATCTGGCACCAGTCATTTTGTTCTCTGTATCTGTGAGTTTGTGTCTGTTTTGTTTGTTTGTTTCTTCGTTTAGATTGCACATATAAGTAAAATCATATGGCATTTGTTTTTGTCTTTCTGACTTACTTCACTTAGCATAATATCCTCTAGGTCCATCCATGCTGTTGCGAAAGGTAATATTTTATTCTTTTTTTCCTTTTTTTAACAGCTAAGTAGTTTTACATTATGAAAATGTACCACAGCTTTTTTATCCACTCACCTGCTGATGAACACTTGGACTGCTTTCAAATCTTGGCTATTGTAAAGAACACTGCAATGAACATGGGGGTGTATATGCATATATTCTTTCAAATTAGTGTTTTAGGTTTCTTTGGCTAAATACCCAGAAGTGGGACTCAGTCATATGGAAGTTATATATTTTTAATTTTTGAGAAACCTTCACACTGTTTTTAATAGTGGCCCTGAAACAGGAAAAGTTGGTGTTTATGCTGCCTGTCACTACCAGAACCAGTAAGTTAGAGACAAGGATTGAATCGTTATGGGTGTTTTATTCAGGTGCCAGCAGTCTGAGAAGATGGCATATTATGTACCCTCAAAACCCATCTTAACATTTCATCTCAAGCCAACCTTTTCCTAAAGAGAAGTAAGGGTAGGTAAGGTGCTTTGGAAATAAAGGTTGATGGGATCAGAGTTGCACTAGTACTTATTTTTCTGTTGATCAGCCATTCTTTATCTGCATTTCCTCCCTAGAACACAATGGCTCAGATACCATCCCCATCACTTGCAGACCCCCTTGGGCACAAAAGTTGAATTGCTTGTCAACTTCATGGAATCATGCATTCCAGATCTTGGGATAACAGCTTCCCATATGCATTAATCGCTTAAGCCTATCAACTATGACTGCAGTTAAAATCTTTAACTCATGAATTTCCCTGTTGGCTATACCAATCTGCATTCCCACCAACAGTGCATGAGAGTACCTTTTTCTCTACATCCTCACCAACACTTGTTATTTGTTGATTTATTGATAATTGCCAGTCTGACAGGTATGAAGTGATACCTCATTATGCTTTTGATTTGCATTTCTCTGATGATTAGTGACATTGAGCATCTTTTTATATAACTATTGGCCATCTGTCCTCTTTGGAGAAGTATCCAGGTCCTCTGCCCATTTTTTAATAGGATTATTTGTCTCTCTGTTGCTAAGTTGTATGACTTCTGTATAAATTTTAGATAATAACTCCTTATCAGATGTATCATTGATAAATATCTTCTTTCATTCAGTAGGTTGTCTTTCCATTTTTGTTAATGATTTCCTTTGCTGTGCAAAGTCTTTTTAGTTTGATGTAGTCCCATTCGTAATTTTTTTCTTTTACTTCCCTTGCCCGAGGAGCCATAGCAAAAAAAAAAAATATTACTAAGGACAATGTCAGAGAGTTTTTCTGGGAATTTTTCTTTTCTTCTGGGAGTTTTATAGTTTTGGGTCTTACATTTAAGTCTTTAATCCATTTTGAATTTATTATTGTATATGGTGTAAGAAAGTGGTCTAGTTCCATTTTTTTGCATGTATCTGTCCAGTTTTCCTAACACCATTTATTGGGGTGACTGTCTTTACCACATTGTGTATGATTTATAAGGATAAATCTTTTTCTTGTATTGATTCTAGAGAGAAGGGAAGGGAGGGAGAAAAAAGCGGGGGGAATCATCAGTGTGACTGATGTAAGAGAGAAACTGTAGTGCAGAAGTTCCAAACCTGAGAGCTGCACTGCACTTGTGTTCATGATATTAAAAAAAAAAATTATCCGGAGGACTAGCATATGTGAATAGGCTGTGGGTATGCCATTTGTTACTCACGTTACAGGGGAGTGCACCAATGTCAGCGAATCACTCCAAGAGAGACTGCACCCCACCTCCAGACTTCATGTTAATTGTTGGGTTAGGGAGGGAGCCTTGGTAGCTTGTGAAAATGCTACTGGCTTGTGATAAACACAGGGACCTTGAGAAGGCTGGGATTCCAGAAACAGCCTCTTTTTCTCACTACCAGCCACTTGTTCCCTGAGGTTGTGGCAGGGCCATTCCTGAACTACCCCACAGAAACAGTGATCACTTGTCTCTTGCACATGCCTTGACAGGGGACTGAACACACAACCCAGGCATGTGTCCTGATCAGGAATTGAACTGGCAACCTTTCAGTTTGTGGGATGACACCCAACCAACTGAGCCATACCAGTCAAGGCTATGAGGATTCTTTTGATAGTTATTTGAATCTAGTTATTACCTCCCACCTGCCTCCTGGAGCTAACAAAGAAATATGTCTGTCCCCACCTATTTCCTGCACTTCCTGGTCAGCAAACTTCTCTTTATTCTTTTCTTAAAAGTACAAGGAATGCACTAGTATGAAGAGAGAGACCTTATGCCCTTTAAAAATTATTATTATAAATGAAATTCAGTAAATGCAATGTGGTATTCTGGATTGGCTCTTGGTACACAAAAAAGATATTAGTGAAAAACCTGGAATTAGTAAATCCTGAATAAATGTATAGGTTATTAAATAGTAACTTAGTCATTTAGCCAATATTATCTTCTTAGGATTTTCTTCCTCTTTTTTCAAACTATAAGAGAATGTTAATTTAGAAAAGTCACAGAGCAGAAGTTAGCCATAGAAGAAATGGGCTCAGGAAACAAGTTACAGAGGCCAAAGAAGAGTCCTTGGAGCTTAGGAGAAAGAGAGAGGCAAGGAAAACAGAGGACTCGGTAAAAGAGATGGGGAAAGGTGGGGTAGGGGGTACATACTGGATCCTTTGTCTTGAAGATATTTATATGGAGGTCTTGGGAGGATCCCAATAGAATATTCATCAGCATTTCGGGTGTGTTCTTTCAGGGTCATTGTTTCTACTGATTGGTTGGCACCAGGGCAGCTAGTGCTGATTGAAATCCATGGCATTGCTTGCCTGGATTTGCTACTTTTCTGGGTTTGGAGCTTGGCAGCCCCACCTTGGTACATATTATGCTCTTGTCAGTGTACACATTAGAGTACTGCAGGGCATGCCAGCTGAGGGGATCTGCTTAACTTCTTAGTTTTGATAAATATACTATGTCAATGTGAGACATCTGAGTGACAGGTATATACAGGTATTATCTGTATTATAGTTGCTACTCTTCTGTAAATCTGAGAAAAATCACAGGTGTAGAAAATTTAGGATATGCATAACATTATAAAAAAAATTAAACACATAAAAAGAAATGGAACATTTGCATTTTGCATATCTGTTTCACATATAAATACCCAGTCCAGCATCTGACATAATAGTAGTATACAAGGTCTGTCTGAAAAATTCCAGCCATTGTTAATATCACAAGAACACTTTGCATGACATCAGTGTAACCTGGCAGCCAAGGAGAGTGTACTGGAATGCACATGCAAGAACTATGGCGGCTTCACTACACTAGTCAGTGGGGGCAGTAGACAACGTTTAGTGAGCATGTGTACTGTGTGTCCATTGTATTCAAAAGGCCCGAGCTAGTACAGCAATGAATCTGCATCAAATTTTGTGTTAATCTTGAACATTCCTCTGCATAAACTATTTGGATGATTCAGAAGGATGCAGCTATGGGCAACTGGTGATTGGCAGCTTCATCACAACAACATGCCACTTAGCAAGAGGTATAGAGACTGGGGGTCCACTGAGGCTGGCTGTTGCTTGTTTGACAGGAGTTAGGAAGTTGTGAAGCATGAGCCAAGACCAGGCATTTATATGGAAAAGCAGCTTGGGTGGGCCTGAAAGTTGGGGGGATGGAGTCTCTGAGGGCCTCCAGGGCAGGACAGACAGTGTTAGCCGAGCTGATGGAGACTCAAATATGGCACCCATCTGCCAGCTCTGTTGTTCTGTGGGGGAAGGGTTCAGAAAAGGAACAATGGCTTCTGCCCACCTTTCTATCGGGGAGAAAGCTATCCCACAGCTTTTGCCTTGATGCCAGACACATCAGCTCCTCCCTGTATACCACTGGTGCCTTTTAAGCTGCTACCCCGATACTAGAGCTCAGAAGGAGTGAGTCTGAGTAAGTCCTTATGTGGGTTCTTTAACAGCTGCCAGAAAATCAAACTCTATGGAGGTCCAACAACCAGGAGTTAAAGAAGATACATTTACCCAGACTGGTAGGAAGGGCGGAGATGGGAAGCTGGGGAGGGGAGGACGTGCAACAAATTGGTGGCTGATGGACCAGGGCCAGGATATCCCATGTTCCTGTGCAGATAAGCCAGGAGGAACAACTGGGGAGCAAGACAAATCACTGCAACCCAGGGTTCCAGCTCAGGAAACTATAAAGCCTCAAAACCTCTGACTGTAAAAATCAGTGTGGGTAGCAGCAGTAGGAGAAACTCCCAGTCTCACAGGAGAGTCCATTGGGTCCACAGGATCCTAGACAT